>BLKR01009668.1:0-96430 GCA_011170035.1 Teleogryllus occipitalis
AAATACTTTTTTGAGATTCATGTGCTCCTGTGTGAATAACGTAGTAAACGTGATTCGCATGATCCAGTTTCTCAGAATAATACAAAACCTGCTAGACACATACACTAAACATAATAGTTGTCAAATAGTTATTTACGACATGAGTATCATAAAACATCTTATTACAATACGAAATTGGAGAATTATCAAACAAGACTCTTTAGCCGAAATTGTTAACCAATTGAATATTGTAATATAATGTTACCATTTGAATATCATAGAAAGTAAGACGCAATTTGTCAAAATTCATGTGAACTATAATTTTTCTTTAAATATTACTCCTTATCCTGCGAAAGATGTGTGACAGTACTTATGCTAACAATTATACTGCCATGGGTTTAATTAATTAGTTTTCAGTACGCAAATTATTGTTTTTGGTTTCAAAGAAGCATGGATATACAGAGTATCGGGGAAGGAAACGTCGAAAGTTTGAAAAAAGCTGTTTAAACAATTTTAATCATACTTTGTCAAATAAACTACTTAGATATTTTGAATGGCTGAGCTGCAATAAACACGCAAATTTTGGTTTGAAAATATGATTTCTACGCAAAACTTTGCACTCCAGAATCATGTAAACAGACCAGAAACATGTAACATGTTTATTATTAACAATATAAATTAATATATTAGTTCAGAAAAAAATTAACCGAGAAATAAAAAAGCTGTCGAACTGTGAAAATTGGGTGCTTTTTTATTTCTAGGTTAATTTTTCTTTCTGATCAAATGTATTCATTTATTTTGTTAATCATAAACAATTTAGATATTAATGAAGTGTTTATAAGCTTCTACAACGCAAATAGTTGCCTAGAAAACATATATCCAAACCAACTTTTGAATGTTTATTGCGGCTTCGCCATTTGGAATATCCGTGTAGTTTACTAGACAAAATAAGCTTAAAATTGTCTTAACAGCTATTTTTCGAAGATTCGACATTTCTTCCCCGAATATCCTGTATATAAAAGGCTTGATTTCTGTTGGTACGCGACGGAACGGCGTTCCGGTTCTTTGGAAAAAATTATGAAATTATATTATATATAAATAAATAAAATATAAATAAATAAATGTCTTTATTGGTGGCGAGGCTCAGGCTATTTAGCCTGCTCTTCCGCCTGACCACTTTCAGAATTTATATTACAATAGTACATAATAAAGGAAGTCATTCAATGAAAAATACGCACGCAAGATTTTCACATGGATGACAAGAGTGAAAGCGAGAGAGGACGAACTTGATAGGAAATCGGGAAAGAATCGGGATGAATGGAACGGTAGAGAGAAAAGAAAGAAAAAAAGAAAGAAAAGGAGAAAGAGAACCAGTGAAATGTTAATTGGCTATGTTAATTGGTTCATTGAGGTTTTGAAGTAGCTAAAATTGCGTACGTATTTTTGAATTACCCCTAGAAAAACTAGAAAGGGAGGGAATCTCGTCAGCATACAAGCGAAGACACATCAAGTCAAGAGTTCAAGCCCTGAGAGAAACTGAAAGCATTAAGAGATAACGGTAACTGATTTTGCGTATATTTCATAATATTAACAATTTTTATTATTATATGATTAAGTGTCGTAAAACTATTTGGTTCTTAAATAAAGTTAAAGAAAATAAAAATGTGGATATAATCAATTCATTTTTAGGAAATATTAACAGTTAAAATATTCCACAAACTAGAAAATTGGAAAATTTTAAGAATTTAGGAAATTTTTACCGTTTAGAGTATTCCCAAGACCCGAAAACCCGACCCAACATCTCTCACCCGTAAGCCAACGATTTATTCTACCTTTATTCCTGGGACTGCAAGCAAGGGACCATCCCGGCATGCGCCTTAAGCGATTGAGTAAACCCAGGTAAACCTCAATCAGGATGGCGGCTTAAGGCCAAGACACAATACAAATAAACAATTTCACTGCACACAAACTACAAAGAAAGAAAAAAAAAAGCGACAATAATTTGAATTAAATATTATGTCTAAATGTACGGCGCAGTTTGTAAGAGATGAAGAACTGGAACAGAAATATTGCAAATTAGTGAAACACATGTAGACAAAATGAAAAGTATATCATTATAATATTTTGAATTCATACAAATATGAGCAAATGCTCATGCATAATCACACAACAAAGGTACGCATACATCTGCGTACTGCAATAAAAGTGACGTATGAGATAAAGGTTTGTTCATGTTATTTAAAAATGATTGAAAGAGTGTACGAGTAGATTATAGAGACATATAGCTAGGTTATGGGTTTGTCATTTTTTAGTATTATGATAAATGTAAAAGTAGATAGGAGGAGGAATGATATTTTTGTGTGCTAAACGATTAGTTTACTTTATAAAGCTAAATAGATAATAGTATGAAAATTGGAGGGAAGGGAGAATAAAGTAACCTGGGATGAAAACTAAGAGAGAACAAGAACAAAAAAAAAAGAAAGAGCGAGGATTTCAGCTATCCATAGAGAGAAAGAGAGAGGGGGAGGGAGAGAGAGATAGGGAGGGAGAGAGAGATAGGGAGGGAGAGAGAGAGAGAGAGAGAGAGAGAGAGATGAGACGGTGTCAAGGATGACATGGAAGTATTTAGTTAAGGAATGGGGTAGAACTTTGTACGATCAGTGGGATAGGAAAAAGTATAAGATATATCACAGTGCTGACGTAGTGCGGCGTCCACCAGATCTAATTTTTGGCAAGCGAGCAGTGAGACTAATGTTATGTATTATTTTCATGGATCCAATTAGTGACTTCTTTTTTAAACTTGTGAAATATACTGCATTTTTTTATATTAGAGGGGAGATTTATAAGTAGAGATATTTTAGATATATAAGTAGCTATTGCTATTATATTAATAATTAATTTGAGGCGTGTTTCGGGGCCTAAGATTTTAAAAATAAAGGATATATGTATCATAATAACTCTTATGACGACACTGTTCTCAGTTACGTCAAGTTTTAATTTAGAGAATCAAAGTGAATGGTCTAAGTTTACTCACCTAAATAAAGTTTATCTTACTATACATACTATTTAAAAAGTGTTTTATGTTCAAAACAAGTGTTGCCTCAACAGCATATATTTTCACGTATTATTCGTAATTGCTATGCAATATTCAATACGGACTATGTGAAACTGCAAAAAAGAAACAAAAAAAAGACCTACTGCAGCAGAAAATATTTTCTACTCGTCGGGATTCGAACTCGGGTCTTTAAAGTTAACTCACCTGACACGGTTCCCCCTCACCACCAGGTACACAACAAGACTACCTCCTTTCCGATGCGAAAAGAAAGTGAAGCATTTGCAGTTTTTAAAAAAAAACAGGGTGTTCAATTTATCTTAATACAAGATCTATTTTTAAAAAGAGATTTCATTAAACAAAAATCTCTAGCGTTCATATTGTTTTTCGACAATGTTATAAAGATCAGTCAGGGCTAATATTATACAGTAGAAAATTGGGGTTAATGTATTACACTTTAAGAGTTGTTATTTATTTATGTCCAAAATTAACAAGAAAATGACAAATGATAGGAAATATATTCTATTATAATTACCATATAGCAAACACTCAGAATGTAACAATATTATGGGAGGAAAAAAATCAAAACAAAAATGCCTAATTTTTCCAGTCAAAAACTTTACCACCGTGATATAAATCTTTTGATGTTACTTCGTTATTTTTTTGACACGATATTTTTGAAAATAGGTTATCATTAAGAAAGAATTAATATTCTTTTCTGCGTTAAAATAATGCAATAATATTAATCGTGTCATGATATATACAGCCTCAAATTTGTGGGGCTGTACTCGGATCCCTGTAGTCCGTAGGTCTGGCTCGACCGCACTGTGCTATCACAGATATTTTTCAACACGCTGTCCAAGCACACTTTTTACGAAAAGAATAGTTACGTGATATTCATTGCACTTAGATTTTTTATTAGAGGAATGTTCTACATGTTTAAAAGGTATCAAATTCGCAATAAGAGTTCAAACGATTACAACCCACGCAACTACATAGCTCATTTTACTTACAAATATTTTCAACCAGAAGCCGTGGTCTTTAGAACCCTCTGTGGAAGTCGTTGCCGGTCTTATCTTTTGGCGACTATGACCAAGATTGAATTACGTCACAGATGAAAGTTGCGATAACGCTAGAGCTCTACACGGGCGCTTGCAGACGTTCTGAAGCCAGAATCGCAATAGGGGCATATTTATATGTGATTCTTAAAGACATTAACACACTAAAATAAGTAGTGGCGCCTCAAAACACATGCTTTATGTGATATTTATAATGGATACGAATGATTATAACTATACAATTAACCGCAAAATTGTTTCTACCCGCAAAAATTATTCGCCGTGGATGAGATTCGATCTTACGTGCCAAAGCTTCTCCAACAGTGCGCTTACCTGCTATACCACAGAAACTCTTATAACTTTTGTCTCTCACAAAGATGATTTTAAACTGTCATGTATCACAGATTTGACTAAAAAAGGACGTGCGGCGTTTAGATGCTTGTGTTAACTACAGACGGACAGACAGACGCCAATATGAGATCTACACCATTCTCTTAAACGTTCTTGAGATTATGGAAAAAAAATTAATCAAAACCGATGACGCCGCTTTTGAGAAAATTTGGAAAATATCTCTGGGGCTTTATGTAAAGTAGCTCCCAAAATTAAAATATCGGTTTCGAATTAATGGGACCGTGATATCAACAAGATCGATTGGGTATTATCAATTTTGGACAAAATCGGTTGAACAATTTAACCCCTAGCGTTGTTCGCAGACGAAAGGCTGATAGACAAACGTTTTGCCGTCATTCAATTTTTCGGTAACAACGATCCACAAAACATGAATTCTGGCTACTCAACGCGTTAAAAGATTTCCCCCTAAATTTAGCAAATAAATTTATTCACTTTTTCGTTACCAGGATGGGACGGTTTTTAAGCCGAAAATTCGCCGTATTCTGGTGCACGATTACAATACCTTTACTTCTTACGACAGTAAGTGCGAGAAAGTAAAAATCAATAAAAACATTTAATCTTTTTTTCCACCCCCATTTCCGTCTTCCTAAAGGCCTAATAAAATAGCCTGTCCAACATAAAATGTATTAACCCCTATGTTATTTTTCCTAGTTTACCAATCCCCGTCTCAGTACAGGGGAGTGGAGGCAAAACTAGGAGAAGAAAAATCCCACACCACTAACACCTGGCTGTAGAGTCCCAACTGGGACAGGCAGCTGAAGAGAGCATCAACCTCAGAAACGCCGGCAATGAGCGCAACAATGGATGCTGTGGGCAACAACAATGGACGCTGCCAAAATTGGACACATATTTGCTTATCAATTCCTGTTAAAATTGTTTTGTTTTTCAGTTAGCATTGCTGTGATTGAATGTTCTTATAAGTCTTGTTTATGGACCACTAATTCGTGTTTCGAATACATAAAATTATTTTTGCCCGATCTCAAGATATTCTAAAATCATTCTTAAATATTATATTTTCTTTTAAATGATGACCTACAAGTACAACCAAACAAATCATAATTAGTCTCTTCATAAATAATTAAGAAATTAAACAGATATAGATGCCCCGAAAAGCAGTAAGCCCGCTAAAACATTTCATTTTCGCTGCGAACTCTATTTTAAAATCTATTTTAATTTGCTATTTTAGTTATTGAAAAAGGTAAAATAATTTGGAAAGTAAATGAATGAATACTATTACCTAATGCATATCTGCGTATATATATATATATATATATATATATATATATATATATATATATATAGAGAGAGAGAGAGAGAGAGAGAGAGAGAGAGAGAGAGAGATATAGATATAGATATAGATATAGATATATATGTACTTCTCGACTTTAAACTTGATTACAACATTTTATTGAACGTAGAGATATTCTAACATTAACGTTAAGTAAATAAAGGCCGGTATTACACTGTAAAAGATTTTTGTCAAAGGTATTTTATAAAAGAAATATGACAGTGTAATAGCCAATATTTTATAAAAGATTTCTTTTATAAAATTTCTTGGATAAAATGTAGTCTCCGGCTTCCAAGTTTTATCATATTTGGTAACATGGCGTCCGATATAGGGGTATTGCTTCAACCAAAGTCATAATTGCTGAGTGCGAGTAATTAGAATGTTTATACAATACTGTCCATCCGAACTACAAAAGTAAAATCAAACGAATTAACGTTTGTAGGACACATTTTCCCGGGAAGTGGAAAATATGGTGTTTGGAAAATGCCCAGTTCAGGAAGATAATTTTTTTAAACTTCCCTTTCAGAGGACTGAATTTCGAAAGAAGGAAGAACGACAAAGAAAATTGAATGTTTCCTCATCCATTCTCAAATTATTCATTTCGAAGGTCTTTAATCAATGCTTCACAATGTGCGACCCATAACCTCACCATGGCGTTGTTCTAAAGCCTCACCCTCAAACGTTTTCTTATTTACCTTTTGCTACATTAGCATTAAACATAGATTAGTTATAATAAAACATAAAGTAGCAAAACACAACTATTTGTGCGTAATTGTAAATCGCGAGCAAACCTACATAAAATTTAGACGAAATGTAATACGCTCATCAAATTTCTTTGTCAAAGTTTTCTCATCAAAGTTCAAAGACTGCCACAAAGTTCTTTATCAAAGATATGTCATATAACTTTTATAGTGTAATACCGGCCAAAGCCGCCGTATGTTATATCTTTCCCATTCATGTCGCCAACAAAGAACTTCTCGGAAACACATCTCAAATATCCACAGTTGAATATTATAACAACAAAATATCAAATTTTTGTAATAAATGTTCCTTCAAAATTCCGGTATTTTCTGTTTTTCTTTCATGTTATATTTAAATACTATTATTTAGAGAGAAAACCTCATTGAGATAATTTCAATTAAATCAATGCAACTCGAAGAGCAAACGCTCGTGCGATTTGAAGAATAAACGCTAGTTTCTTTCTGTACTCAGAATTCGTTTTGTATATGAGTTAGGGCACGGGGATACCAAAATTTAAGAAAACGTTCACAGAATACATTTCTCCCTACAGTACATTACACACAATTTTTAACTGTTTTTGACATTAAATGAAAAATACAGCGCCTTGTCCGTCCCAACAATCATCAGAATTCAAAAGAAATTCAGAATGACAGCTCGTCAAACGAAGCGGGGGAAATTCAAATTTGCTATTTCAAAAATTGTAAAATTATCTAAAGAACTTATATTTTTAAACAATTGTACGTGATCTTTTTTAAAGGACTGATTATTTGAAAGGAATATTTGAAGATCTGTTTTTGATGAACACATTTCATTAAGGAAACAAACTATCTTCAATACTTTAGTTGTAAGAAAACGCCGAAAAAATCATTTTGTTGCATTTTTGGAAAAATTACGTATATGAACGAAAATCATCTCCGCCATCGTCTTATAGCGTCCATTACGCCATCCGGCAATAAAATTTAACCAGAAAAGTTCATGCCATTTTTTTAATTTTTGAAAATGTTTCAGGGGCTTCTTGTAGAGTACCATCCAAAAATAAAATGTTGATTTTGAAATTCAGGAGGGCTCGACATCAGCCAGATCGCTTGCGGAATATCAACTTTGGAGAAAATTGCCTGAACAGTTTAGCCGCTAGCATTGTTCACAGAAGAAAATACGTTTTACCATTAATCGTTTTTTGTTTTTTTTTTGTATTTACTACCCACCAAACCTGGCTTCTGGCTACACCACATGCTAAAGGGATTTTATTCTATATTTATCAACTGAATTTATCCACTTTTTTGACACCAGGGCCCGGAAATTACAGTTTTTTGTGTCGAAAATTATCCGATTTCCTCCGTAGAATTACGTAACTTTTTACTTTCTCGTATACGCACATACATACGGAGTAATATACGTAGTATAGAGAAAGTTATGTAATGCTCCGCGAACAAAAACGGCGAATTTTCGGCAGAAAAAATGTATTGCCGGGTCCTGAAAACAAAGGAGTGGATAAATCCAGTTACTAAATTAAGAGAAAAAATCTCTAACACGTGATGTAACCATAATTCCTGTTTTGTGGGTCTTTGATGCCAAAACATCAATTGAAAGCAAAACGTCAGTCTGTCTGCGTCTGTCCGTCTCTCCGTCCATCTGTGAACACTACTAGCGCCTAAACAGGTCGTACGATCCTTTCCAAATTGAAGAATCCCTTGTCGATGTGATTCTAGTTGAAACTTTGAGATATTAAAAATCATTCTTTAAAATTTGAGGGTACATAACATGAAGCCGTCGGTCATTTTCAAAAGTTTCTCAAAAACGACCCCAAATTTTATCTTTAAATTCTAAGAATAGAGTAAAATACACTTGTAAAGGCGACATACGTCCTATGTCCACTGTAAACTCTGAATTTTCGAAAATTGGAAGTTTGAATATTTTCGGAGTTTTCCTACAACTCTAAAATTGAACACAGATTTTTCTTTCAAATGAAATTTGTTGTCCATAAATAATTCTTTCAATAAGGTCATGTAATTTTTTTTTGAAAATTACAGACAGACAGACGAACAGCCACAAGAACAGACACATCAACAGACACACGAACATACAGGTTTTTCGCCGTCGTTCGATTTTTCTGTATCAACGACCCACAAAACATTGGTTTCTGGCAACACGAGTTAAAGGTTTTTTTTCTACATTTCACAACATTAGTTAACCCTTTTTACGTTACCAGGACCCGGCATTAACAGTTTCCCCATAGATTCTCAACAATAATATTCGAATGTTGTTGAAATAATGCCTTTATTATGATTTTCCTATAGATTTGTTAAGAATACCAAGTAAAGAACAGAAGATTCCTTTCTTATTGTATTTCATTTCAAATTGTTAATAAATCTCTTTTTAATATTTACTGATTATTTCACCTTTGGAATTGATTGAAAATTTTCGTTGAATAGAAACAATGAAAAATATTTTTTTCTTCCTTTCTGGTAACTATGTAGTAAGAAGAAAAAGTATTGTAATCATGCGCCGGGAGACGGGGATTTTTCGACAAAAACCTCTAAATTCCTAACACTGGTCACGACAAAACTAGATAAATGTTATTCTTGTATATAGTGAATTACTTCAATACGTTTGTAGACAGAATCCATGTTTTGTGGGTCCTTGTTACTAAATAATCTATTAACGACAAAACCTCTGTTTGTCCGTCTGTAATTAACACAAGCATCTAAACGCCGCACGTTCTTTTTTAGTCAAATCTGTGATACATGACAGTTTAAAATCATCTTTGTGAGAGACAAAAGTTATAAGAGTTTCTGTGGTATAGCGGGTAAGCGCACTGTTGGAGAAGATTTGGCACGTAAGATCGAATCTCATCCACGGCGAATAATTTTTGCGGGTAGAAACAATTTTGCGGTTAATTGTATAGTTATAATCATTCGTATCCATTATAAATATCACATAAAGCATGTGTTTTGAGGCGCCACTACTTATTTTAGTGTGTTAATGTCTTTAAGAATCACGTATAAATATGCCCCTATTGCGATTCTGGCTTCAGAACGTCTGCAAGCGCCCGTGTAGAGCTCTAGCGTTATCGCAACTTTCATCTGTGACGTAATTAAACCTTGGCCATAGTCGCCGAAAGACAAGACCGGGAACGACGTCCACAGAGTGTTCTAAAGACCACGGCTTTTGGTTGAAAATATTTCTTAGTAAAATGAGCTATGTAGTTGCGTGGGTTTTATGCGGTTGCATTCTTTTGGGGAATTTGATATCTTTGACACATGTAGAACATTTCTCTAATAAAAAATCTAAGTGCAATGAATATCACGTAACTATTCTTTTCGTAATAAGTGTGCTTGGACAGCGTGTTGAAAAATATCTGTGATAGCACAGTGCGGTCGAGCCAGACCTACAGACTACAGGGATCCGAGTTCAAATCCCAGTAACGCTGTAATATTTTTACCTCCACGTGTAAAGAGAGTTACGTTATGCTGTGGGAGGAAGTGTCGAAATTTTCACAGAAAACACGTTTTGTAAGTAGCTAGTTCGAAAAAAGTGGATTGTTGGTATTGTTCTTTTATTTCCTATACACAAGGCTGTCAAAACGCTTGTTTTTTGAACCCGAAAAAGTGATTTTCCAAAAAACCTCTTTGTGAATCCGTCTTCGTGTGAGTAATTCTAGAGCCTAAAGTAAACACGATTTTCACCAAAATGGATATTCCTTGAACGATCTGGCTAATATTACGAATCTTCGAATTTGAAACGAATCTTTTAATGTTGAAGGTACTTTACACCAAACCCCATATAATTACATAATTTTCTCAAAAAGAGCTCCAATTTTTCTGTAAATCTATTGCTCGAAGCACAAGATGTTTAAAAGTGGCGTACGTTCAATTTTTGGCGAACGATCTGAATTTTCGAAAATTGCAAACAAATACCTATTAACATTGTCGAAAACGAATATTAACGCTAGAGATTTTTGTTTCATGAAATCTGTTTTTAAAGGTAGATATTTATAATAACCTGTAAAAACATGGGTTTTCTGTTGGTTTTGGGGATGTTGAAAACATTAAAATAGTAAAGGCAATTTTAAGCTGGTGACCTTTTACATTGTTTATTTGATATTTTTCTTAGGGATAGTTTATAATGGTTAAACGTTTTCAAAGAGTGCACATTAGATACCTCGAATGGCCCGTTTACGTTTAATAAACCGCTACGTTCTCCCTGTACAGATGGTCGTGCAAAATTCAAGGTTTTGATAGATTCGTAGAATGGCGGCCAACAAACCACCTTCGAACTCTGACGATACTGAAATGTAGTCTGTGTTGGGAAGGTCATATCACTTGACCACCAAGTTCGTTCTATGTATTTTCACTGGGAAATGCTAGAGCATTGATATTTACTAAACTGTAAACAAACGCTAAATCTCTTTGAATTGTTATAACATCTGTTTTGCTTTCTTTTAGTAATATCAACTCGTTTTACCAAATACGTGAGTTTGTTATATTTTTACACGCTACAATTATTTAATTTTACAAGTATTTATTTTCAAGCATTTAGGAATTCATGAAATTTCATTGAAACGTTCGCCAATCTAAAAACCTTTTAAATGTATATTAAATATATTAATGTTGTTTAAAAATATGTATTAACAATGCGTAGATTTAGCACATAAAGCTCTGATTTGAATATTATACAATGAAATCATCAAATTAACAGTTTTAGAAAGGAATGATAAATTGAATTGAAAATATTAACTTAAAGTTTATATACGTTTATTTAGAAATTTCTATACTTGTGTAAATATTTTGATGTGTGATTCTACTCATGTGATGTTTCAAAACACAAAATTGAATATTTCTGTATTTGAAAACCTTAACACTAACTTCATCCAATCCAGTGCAGTTTATAGCAAACAGCTAAGCAATATGTTTCCCCATTTTTTAATGGTAATGGTTAAACAAGAGGAACAAATAGTTTCTGACTCTCGGTGTTAACAGGGGACTTAAAAAAATTAATAATACAGTTATTCGGTTGCTCAACATCCCTTTCATAGAAAAACAGAAACAATTGTTTGGACGTAATGCACCTTGAAAAATATTTTTTTATTATCAATTTCTTTCGTATTTGATAAATATATCGACTTGCAAATTGTAGGACTTAAAAGAGAATATAAAAACCAAATAATAGTTATGATCATACTCGCCGTAAAAATACGAATTTAGCATAATTAAATTGGCCACAGAATTTGTTTACAAGCAAGTGCATTTTAAGCGTATGTGGCAGGCAAAAGCGCGGCATTGGAAAACTGTTTTTTCAGTAGGCCCATCCCACGGTATTCTAGCGCGAATGAATTAAGCGCAAACAAATGGGGTCTACTAAGATGTTAATTTCTTATAAACAATTACATATATCTCGAGAACGAGATATAATAGCACCGAACGGATTCTGGAATTTTGCATCACATTTAAACGCCATTCAGATTAGACAATAAAAAATTTGCAACAATTGCAAATTTATAAACAATTTCCAAATTTTGCAAATCTAAAGGGGGAGAGTCTCCCGATGTCCCAGAACCAAAAACAGCGAATTAACAATTTTGCAACAATTTATAATTTTATAAACAAATTCGAAATATGCGTTAGAACGGCCGGGAAGGCTCCGCAAATTGTGCCTGAAATGAATATCTCAAAATAGCAGTTTGTCAGGAGTTACAAATCGATTACTAAAAGTTAGAATAATTGTTGCTAAAATGATAAATATTTACTGGTCTATAGACAATCATTCTGGACGGAAAACCCCGCTTAGAAATATTTTTTTCGTCGTGGCGTACGCGCAGGCAAACTATCTCCTTCGGCAGGGAAATATGACGATATTTCCGTCTCGTACGTAAACGAACTAGCCCCCTCCCCCTGAGACAGCGTTCTTTCTGCCCCTTGGGATGTTGCACCAATCACAGACAACTGTGGTTCTACCTGCTAGCGATTGGTCAACGCGTCCCTCCCCCTGCCCTCCCCCAGGCCGAGGGTTGTCCAAGTTTGTCGGCGCGGTGTGGAAGATAGAATTTTGAACGACATTTTTTCTGAGGGAGAGGGTACATCATTTCCGCGAGTTTACCTTTAAACGTCACCCCTTCACTGGTCCACCCTCTACAAAATGACTCTCGCCCCTTGCCTCCACCGCTTAACGTACTCTGGAACGAACTCTTAAGGATCGCCCCTATAATTGCAGCCCTGAAAGCGCAGTGATTGCCACAATAATGGTGGATCACGTTCAGGCGCCCTAGCAAAATGCTACCTTGAGAAATGTCTGGAGAAGTGATATAGCGCCTTACTCTTCGGGTAAAATCCTCGGAAGGAACACATATGGTGTTAATAGACCTATGGGCCCTAAGTTGTAGAATATTTATTTTTACTTTCTCGCCTTACGAATTCTTCGTAAGAAGAGAAAGTAATGAAATTGTGCATCGGAAAATGGCGAATTTTCGCCAGAAAAACCCTTATCCGGTTCTGGTTATTTTTAGTTTCTCTCCTTACGAAGTTCTTGGTAAGAAGAGAAATTTATGTAATCGTGCGCCTGAAAATGGGTAATTTTCGCCAGAATAACTCTTGTTGCCGGGCTGTCGTAACGAAAAAGTGGATAAATCCTATTGCTAAATTTAGAAAAAATACTCTAACACATGGTGTATTCAGAATCCATGTTTTATTGCTTCTTGATACCGGAAATTCGATTGATGGCAAAGCGTTTTTCTGTCTGTCCGTCCGTCCATCCGGCCGTCCTTCTGTTTTTTTTAGTTTTTTTTTTTTTATTTATTTAGTCAAAAACTGTATGTGACGTATGGGGGAGAAAATCATCTGCGCACGCTTTCTTGAGTTGCAGAATCTCTTCCCAACAATTTAACTATTAATAGTTGAAAGATGAAAATAATAGTAAATAATAATAATAATAATAAATTTTAAAAAGCGAGAGATTAACATTTCAAAAACTAGATATTTTCGTTGCCGAATTATAGAAAACTTATTTTTAACGGTAAAGGAACGAACAGATTTGATGTTTCTGTATTGTGAACAAAATAGAAACTCACCCTAAGCTCTACTACCATTACAAGCAAAAGGAAAGTTCAACAAAACGTGCGCGTAGTGAAGCTACATTTACGTCCAGAAGCAAATCAAGGGGCCATCTCAGCATTTGTTCAATGGATCAGGGAAACTGGACAAAAACCCAATCGAGATGGGGGTCATTGACCCGGAAGCTGAAGTACATTGTAAAGTACACTGTTCGTATGTGATCAACCCTAGCGCCTAAACCGTTCAGCCGAGTTTCTTTAAAATTGATATTCCCCAATCTATCCAAATGAACTCATGGCTTTGGGATTTTCAAACGGATATTTTAATTTTTGAGTGTACTTCACATGAAGCTTAAAAAACATTTTCAAAATTCTCTCAAAACCGGCTCCAAATTTTTGGATCAAACTTTGTCTTTGGGTAGTGTAAAGAACGCTTAAGTGAATGGTAGTAGTCTCATGTTCGAGATCACAGATTTTTTTGAAAATTGAAAAATTGCAATTTTTTGGGGGCGTCTTCTTACAACTATAATATTGAAGATAAAGATTTTCTCTTTAATGAAATCTGTTCCTTAAAGACGGATCTTTAAAAAAGTTCAGGTTCAATTTTTCAAAAATATGAGTAGTTTTCGTGTAATTTTGGACGAAATATAGGCATTTTTCCTCAAAACCGCTCCAAATATTTTCTTCACATTTTCTCCCAAGATTTAATAAGGGACGGTAAAAAAAGATGCTGCTATTCTCGTTTTCGGCTATTGTTCCGTTTTTTTAAGTTTCCCAAAAAGTTAACATTTGAAAGCTACAAAATTGGAGATAGCGATTTTTGCTTTTAAAAAAGTCTATGGGGAAAAATTCGCTATTTAAAAAAGGCCATGGATAATTTTTTGAAGAAACGATCTGATTTCGTTTAATGCAAGTCTGAAATTTATGCAATTTCTAAAAAAATTATATTCTCAAAACCCGCAGGAATATTTTTCATTTAAGTTTCTTCTCATATGTAACAACGTATAGTAAATAAATAAACAAACGGTGCTGTAGAATGGCACAGACTTTCTCGCAGTAGTTAGTTTTCGAAACTCTTTAGTCTCGACTGGCTTTTCGTGTATGCCTGATTCCTTTCGCAGCTGCCGTCCTTTGCCGTCCAAAGGACATTTTCTCAATTTTTTGGCTGCCAAATGCAAGAACTGAAACCACCATACACTTATTACTTTTATAGAATTGCAAATCTCATGTCCCGCTGAGATGGCCGAGGTGGTTAATTCGCGTGTGCTCACTCAGCTCTTCGGAGGGAAGGTTCGCTGGTTCAAGTCTTGGTCGCGGGGGGGGGGGTATTATTTGTCACAAATGTTTGTTGCCGCAGAAAATAAATGCGAATTCCATAAACTTTATTGAAAACCATTTGAAGCAATTCTAATCACTAAAACAATTAATCAATATAAACTAGTTGAGCTAAACAGCACATACTTTATCACAACATTGCTAATTATTCCGTTATATTATATTGTTACATGAACAAGCAAAAGTGTTTTCAACCAGCATAAATTATTTTCCTCGCCGAATTATAGCTTCTCAGTTGCCATCTTTTTCTGTCTAAAGGGCATTTTTTTCACATTTGTCAATTTTTTGGATGCCTGTTGCTAGAACTGAAACACCGAGTTCTAATGACAGCCACTGAAATGCCAATCCTCGTGATCGAGGGGGTTAATGGCGGGTAGGGTGCTGTTTCAGCACTTCGGAAGTAAGGGCCACTGGTTCGAGCCTCGCTGAGGGATGATTATTTGTCACAACTTCTACTCACATACACAATCAATTAAGATACGTAACAAACTCGAAGAGTATATGATTTTCGTATATTGAACTTTTAAACAAGTTTTCCACTCTCTTATTCGATGGAGAAATAATGGAAGTCATCTCCGTCAACTCAATATAGGTATGATGACTTCCTTCATTTCTTCACGTAATAACATTAACAACACCGCATCAGAATTCCCACAATTCTTGTATTCGATTTGTATTACGTATGCTACATCAAATTAATTCTTGTCTTTCTGTGCATATGTATGAACAGATTTAAGTAAACTAATCTATCAGCATGGTATTTAAATACAAAATATACATTGCCCATGGGTCCGACTTAATTATCCTTAACGGCTGACTGGAAGAGGTTGCTCAGGGCATCAACTGATGCCGTTGTATAGCCACTGACCGGGAGGTGCTAGGTTCGAGTCATAACGATGGCAATATTTTCGACACTAGCCGGATAGCTAGGGCGAGTCCTGTTGCTGTGTGGAGAAGAATTCTACTGGCCGGTTGCTTTGATCGGTACCTTTCCGTGATTTCTCTTATCAACATCAGGGGAATGCCGGGGCAGTATCCTATCAAATGCACCGCGTGCGATCTTTTCTTCCCAATCCTTCTCTCATCTACCTATTACTTACACACACTTACATGCACCACGCTGCCATACATGCCGAGAGACTGGTCGGGAGCTTACAGTTTTTCTCGACTACGAGGATACCCCACTGGTGGGAAACACCTGGAAAATCCCGTGGACGGTAGGTCGGCGCTTGATCCAGACCGGGAAGATCACAGCTACCTCCCTAGTAAGAGCATGTACTACACTTTCGGGAAAAATTACCTTGGGAGTTGGCGCGCCCGGAACCACTATCAATCAACCTGTCAACCCGCAGTCGGTCCGTCTGTAAACAACTGTAGCTCCTAAACCGTTTAGCCGATTTTCTCCAAAATTGATATTTCGAGATCGATATGAACGGAGTGGAGTTTCTAAAGTGTTTTTGTTGTTGTTGATGGTTTTTTACATGAATCAGGGATTTGCCTTTTTGCCACTGCCTCTTCCCGAGATTGATCCATACGGCTCTCGTGTGGAGAAGTGGTATGAAAGGCTGACAAGTTAATCTGAGGGACTGAGATCTGGTCTCGGAGCGAAAAAAGATTTTGCTGGTTGAAATAACTTTTGCTGGGTTATGTAGTATTGCGCAGCATTTACAACCAATACAACCAATTTGGCAGCACCACTGGTTTGAAATATGTCTCACGCCGTTAATATTCATATTTCCAGCAATTTGTAAATACTATTGCATTTGCGAGTTAAAGTGCTTCAAATGACGACAAATGTATTTCGAAAGCTCAAACCGGGAGCGGTGGCTCAGTGCATCAACTGATGTCACTGCAGTGCCTCTGACCGGAAGTCCCGACGGCGACAGAATTTTCGACACTGACTTTTCGGCTAGATCGAATTCAGTCGCTGTCTAGAGGAGAATTCCAGCGGCCGGCTGCTCTGATCGGTAGTTTTCCATGGTTTGTCCGATCAATAACAGGTGAATCCCAGAGCAGTACGCTAACAAACGAACCGCACGCGATCTTTCTTTCTTCTTCCTTATCCTATCCTCATCCCTTACACACTCACTTACACAAAGATTTTTTTTTTTTTTGCAATTCCTCTAAAAAATTATCAGCTGGCGCTTTTGATAAAAAGCGCACGTCACGAAACCAAATACACTAATCACCTCTGAATATCTCGTTCAGCCATGTTTAAATTAAGGGGATAAGATCTTGTTCTGTTCTTTGTCTGATGCAAATTCCAGAAGCGAGTCATATATGGCTAGCATGACATCTGAAATCATATTTATTAATCGCCTCTACTTTTATCGCCAGAAATGTGTCAATTCAGTACTTCGATAAGTATTTCTGACAGGGGAAAAGGCTACGCACCAAGTTAACGAGAGTCATTCCCTTTGCGACGATTGCAAAAGAGTCACGCTTCTCACTCTTCATGAAAATGAAAAAGGAGAAAATGTGGGCGCCAGTCGCTTTCACGAGGCAAGGGAATGTTCGATCTTATTCACGGTTTTCAGTGTCACCCAAGGAAAAGCTCCCCTCCCACGACAAATTGTGAATATCGCAGCGTAGGTATTATAAAAGTTTCTATCTGTGGATGGCGACACGCATCACATGTTTTTTAAAAAGGCTTTGAGTTTTAAAAACCTTTTAAAGGAAACGGATCATTATGCTGCGCATGAAACTCTCAACGATTCGCCTTCCTCCGGCGAAAATACATTCGAAGCCGATCGTGGCAAAACGAATGGGAACTGGGGGAGAACATGAGGTTAGGCTGTTGCGCGAACACGACAGAGGGCGTATAATACTCTCTGTGGGCGAATACGAGAGAGGGCAAGCGGTAAAATGTTATCGTCACACCAGAATTACATCCAGGGTAACACAGTTTTGTCGAAAACAAGATAATGTTAATGAACAACCTGTACGAATCTAACGCGAAGAATTATTGAGACAAATGTCTGTTACTGTAGTTTTTACGATTGTCTTTCAATTCTGTCGCTGTCGCTCGATCTGTCTCGTCTGTATAACAAGCCCAAATCGAACGTCTTCTATCCCACAACCCAATGGGGTCGCAGAGCAAAACGGACTTCTCTCGTCTTGTCATAACGCATAGTCGTAGCCTCTTTGCTTTCAATTGAAATACAAGATAACACATTCTTCAAAACAGCGAAAATGTCCCAAGATATTCTTCTGCAAATCAACATTGTCTCGATAATGTCTAGTAAAGTTTCTCGAAAACTCTACAGTTTTTTTGTAAAAATGAGCTCAAACGTCTGCATTTTTAGAAACGCTCAAACGCCATTTTCTCAAAAATGGCTCCAAATTTTACTCTTCAAATTTTTCCAATCGATAGTGCTAATTACACTGTTTAATATGAATATCCATTTTGGTGTATTCTTTTGTTTTTTCAAAAATTACACAAATGTAATTTTTTAATCATTTCTCACGCCGTTAATATGCTAATTTCCATCGATTTGTATGCATTATTACATTTTTGAGTGGAAATGGTTTAAATGACTTTAAATGAAGTTTTTCGAAAACTCAACAAATTCCTATGAAAAAGAGCTTCAAATTTCGGATTTACAGTAATGCTTAATCGCCATTTTCTTTAAAAAACGCTTCAAAATTTTCTACGAAAATTTCCATTTTGGACGAGGTTTGACTCTTCTTTAATATTCTGGAATCATTTTTCGATTCTGCTTTTAAGAAATCGAGAAGGTGAGAAACGTCAAAAAATGTACTTTGGACGACGATGGCTGGTCAGAGAATGGAGCAAGACTTTAAAGCCAGTCCACACCAAGGAAATTAGAAACATTTACTATGAGAGTCTGTGCCATTCTGTAGCATATCTAGTGATCTCTTAATTTAGCAGCTGAATTTATCCACATTCTAGTTATCAGAGCCCGGAAATGAATTTTTTCTGTCGAAAATTCGCCGTTTTTCGAGCAGCATTACATAGCTTTCTTTATACTAGGTAAATTACTCCGTACGTATACAAGAAAGTAAAAATGAGGAAATATTAGAATTTTTTGCTTCTGAAATTTAAATTATGTAATAATAATAATAATAATAATAATAATAATAATAATAATAATAATAATAATAATAATAATAATAAGGGGCTCAAGGAGTGCGATGTGTCAAACAAAACCTCTCGCACCCAACTCCACTCTCACCCTTCACGCGGGGAGCCCTGTTATGGCAACACTCCAAGATTGTGGTAACCAACCCCGTTGGCGGAGTGGCCGCCGATGAACTAATGAGAGATCCTGATAGAGCTACTAGAAGGTAACACTAGGTAAGGCCTACGAGGATTGTCCAGGTTTTCCAATCGGATCTGGATCTAGGGAGGCGGTGGAAGAATCAGTTTCATGATCAACAGCGGCTCCCACAGCCTCAGTGAGCGCGGCTACAGCTGGGCCTGGCAGGAGGCATAAAATGCACCCCACCCCGTCATGTATGGAGAATGAATGATAATAATACGGAAGAAATGCCGCTGCCTGGTGAGCGCCAGGGCACGACTGGAGCTAGCGCCGGCCGTGACAGAATGCAAGTCACTAGTGGCGTGCTGCTGAACAGGCGGGCGCACGCCGGGACACTCGAACTCACTACAGCCGATGAGGATAGCAGCACACAAGAACATACAGTTGCACCTGCCGGCAGTGTTTCCCGGACATTACTCGGGATCACCCCAGCAGGTCTACCACGACGGAGAATACAGTGGAACGATGAAATGAATGAAAACATTATCAGATTATATTTACGCATCACCCGTTGCGAAACCTCCCGTGCAGCTTACAGGCAGGAATTACACGCACGTTTCACTCAACTCTATCCGCATCTGTCCCATCGAACTGAACAAAACGTGGCTGATTGTAGAGCACTGATTTATAGATCTGAAAAGTATGTGAATCAGGTCAGAAAACAGCAAATTACAAATGAAATCTAGGCAGAATTCCAAATACAAAGCACGGCAACACTGCAAACATCTCTCCAAGACCCAGAGACCGTACATATAACTTCAATGGTAAGCCAGCCTGACAGGGAAGCCGAAACAATTATGGAAGACTCTGTGTGCAAATTTGAAATCTCAATATCAGTTGGCAATTGCAGAATTTGAGGGACTTGACCCTCGCTATAGGCCAAGGATTCCTAGACGAAACAACTCCAGAAAGCTCGCGATCTGGATTAAGACAGCAAATGAGAAGATCCTATCGTATGAAAGTGAAAATATTTTATCCTATCGTCAGCTAGACTCCGCCATTTATTGTATGGCCGTTGCAGTTGTGAGGATGAACGGGCGGTAAGATTACCGAAGCCCGGCAGTCACATAACTACGGCAGCAAGAGAGAACCACCGTGAAAACGAAGACTCGACCAGAAAATCGAGGGCATAAGAACAGATATTACTGTGATTGAGGCGTTCCAGAGAGGAAACCGAAGTAAACGTGTGCGAAACAAAGTCTCCATCACTAAAAAGAAATACCGGACGCATGCGTAACATAACTTAGAAAATAGAACTCTCGCTGAATTTCCAGATACTCTTAAACAACAACTAAGGATCTACAGTCAGCGACTGCGACGTTATTACAAAAGCCTTAGAAATAGACAACCGGAACTTCATAAAAGACTTTTTACAGAAGAATGGCGATGGAAGAAATCAATGTTGACCAGATTCCAGAGAAGTCAGCCGTTGAAGAATTCTGGAGCAACGTATAGTCTACAGAAAACCACTTCAATAGGAACGACTGACTGCCTCAAATAGAGATGGACTCAGAACATAGGACACATGGCAACATTATCCATTATAATAGATACTCTAAAAGAAGTTATGCTCAAGCCGCACAATTGGAAATGCTCTGGACTGGACGGACTCCATAATTTCTGGTACAAGAGATTCACCAGTCTACATACAAAGATATTGGAACTGATAAACTATTATCTACAGAACCCGGAGGAAATCCCTCCCAATCTTTGTGAGGGTATCACGTTCATGAAACCCAAGATTGGCAACACAGTGGACCCTTCCAAATTCCGACCAATCACGTGCCTCAATGCATTCTACAAAATCATCACAAGTTGCCTCCTATCTGTAGTAGAGCAGCACTGTTCACAAAATAAAGTCAACGCCGAAACCTAGAAAGGCTGCTGTAAGGGTTCTATGGGTTGTAAGGAACAATTGATAATCGACAGTGTATCATGACCCAGGCATCCAAAAAGACCCGCAATATATACTCGTGCTTTATCGATTATAAAAATGCGTTTGGCATGGTGCCCCACGACTGGCTTATCAACACCCTAACAACATAGAGGATAAATCCCGTAATTGTGCATTTCCTCAAAACCAGCATGAACAAATGGTGTACCTTGATACATATCACCACTAACTCCAAAACAGTGATTACCAGGACACCAAACGTGGAATCTTCCAGGGAGACAGTTTGTCCTTTTTGGTTCTGTTTAGCAATGAGCCCATTATCAACTTTGCTGGCCAAGAATGGGTCAGGATTCGAACTGAAAGGCATTAAAAAATATAAAGTAATTCATCTTGCTTATATGGATGATATCAAACTGTACTCTTGTTCAAAACGTGGATTGGAAAAACTATTAGAAACCACTGAAATGTTTTCTAATGATATAGGGATGCAACTTGGAATAGATAAATGTAAGATCCAAAGTGTGAGAAATGGAAAGCTCATAACTGACATTGAATATGAGACAGTAACCAAAGAGACTATAACAGCCGTAAACACGAATGAATTTTACAAATATCTTGGAATTCAGCAAAGCCTAACTTTACCTCACACAAAAATAAAAGAGGAACTGAAAGCAGAGTTTGAACGCAGACTAAAAGCAGTTCTGAAGACCTATCTCAACTCAAAAAACCTTACTACTGCAATTAACACCTACGCTATATCAGTACTCACATACTCTATGGATGTTGTGAAATGGACTAAGACTGACATCGACGCTATAGAAAGATCTATGAGAGTACAAATGACTCACTTTAGATATCACCATCCCAGGAGCTGTACTCAAAGGGTTACGTTACCAAGGAAAAGAGGGGATGTGGCATGGTAATCTTCTCAAATCTACACATCAGGCAGATTACTATTCTGAGAGAGTATTTCGGAAAGAAAGCTCAGATCTCGCAACTACATGAAGTGGTACAACAAGCTGATGATAATCTTACGCCTCTCAGCCTCAGAAACGACATGAACCAGCAACAGTCCACTCTGGAAACAGAAATGGTCGAATGGAAGCAGAAGGCACTCCACGGTGCATACCCCGCAGCAATAGCCAATGAAAATGTAGACGTAGACACGTCGTACAAGTGGCTGACTGTGGGGTATTTATACCCTGAGACTGAGGGCCTCATTATCGCAATTCAAGACCAAGTAATACCAACAAAAAATTATCTCAAGCACATAGTTAAAGACCCTTCAGTAGTAGACGATAATTGCAGAATGTGTTGCCAAAGATCTGACACATTCCAGCATATATTAACTGGTAGTAGTGTACTGGCTCCCTCTGAATATAAACTCAGGCATGACAACATTGAACGTATTTTCCACGCGAGACTTGCTGAGAAATACGGTCTTCTGCACGAGATAACACCGAGTATAATCCTCAAACGGTCCTAGAAAATAACGTCTACGAATTGTACAGGGACAGAAGCATCCTGACAGACAAAACCGTCCATCACAACACACCTGATATCACTATTTGGGACAGGGTATCCTAGAAAGTCTTCTTTGTGGACTTCGCGGTTGTTGACAACATCATGACAAACTACCAGACGAAGCTGGGAGAATTCAGAGAATTAGCCCAAGTCGTGAAGAAGGAATGGTCCTTGGAAAATGCGAAGACAATCTCTATTGCAATCTCAGCTTATCGTACCAAAATTCACTATAAAGTCAGTGGAAGAACTTGATATAAACAAAAATATTCTGATAAACATGCAGAAAGCGGTCATAATTAATACATATTCTTTGGTTCGAAGAATTATGGGTGCAGATGTATAAAACACTTGTTATAAATTTGTTTGTAAAATTTAAAGGTCTTAATTTTTATAAATGTATTATATGCTGTGTAAATACTGTAAGCGCTATTCATTAATTTATAAGTAATAAGTGATAATGCTTTGATGTGTATCTGTGTGATTACTGTAATCCCAGAAAGCTGTGAATAAAGAGATAATAATAATAATAATAACTAGTGAGAACCCGTCAAAATATGACGGTGAGATCTAAGATAAATGTAAAATACTGTGCCCAGACTAATGTTCACAATATGTTGCATTGTTTGAATCTTCAGGGTATAACGAAGATATTCTGTGATGTGGAGTTCACAAAATTTTGAACACGTATGGCCCATGACCAGGTGTCAATGCAATATCGGCACCAAATTACACAAAAGAAAGACCACTATTATACTGACGGATATTATTTCTAAAGTTTTTTGATGTGTCATAATCTCCTATAAACAACTGTTTGATTTCTTCTGGCATATTGCTCGAAGGTAAACTTATTTTCCCATGTAAGCAACACACTGTAAACTCGTTTGCAGAATTTCTCTCGCATGGGAAGTACAAAGCAGAACAAAACTGACATTTTCTGCGCTGACTTTCTTATTCTCTGCGTCCAGTGTACGTTTGCGTTTTTTGGGGCGCGTGGGCAACGATTCGGAATTCGACATAACCTGTAAACAACTTCACTACAACCGAACAAAACCCACTGTCCGAATGTTCTCTACAAAATACACTACAAAAGCAAATATGTATATGCAAACTGTCATCTTCACAATGCAATTATTACACTGAAACAAAACCTTGACGAATTGTGAACAAATCTCAACAATCAAAACAAAACATCAAGTAGCGCCACCATGAAGCGGCGGGGACGCACATCAATCGACTCATATATATCAATTTTAAAACAGCCACCCTTTGGAAGGAAACAATTGACTATTGATTAGCGTACTATTAAATAATGATTTAATTAATTAATTTACACCGTAAATGTTGGTGAATCAACACAAACAATATCTGATAACACAGCTAGGGATCACATTCTTTCATTTAAAGGAAAAAATACTACATTCGGTTCAGTAGAAGCTCTAAACGAAGCCATGGCAGAATACCTTATTTTTTTAAATATATAGATAATAATAATAATAATAATAATAATAATAATAATAATAATAATAATAATAATAATAATAATAATAATAATAATAATAATAATAATAATACTACCAAAAATACATTTTAAAAGATCCTGAAGTGGTAAACGATGACTGTCGAATATGTGGCCAAGGTCCCGAAACAATTCAGCACATATTAGCAGGCTGCAGTATGTTAGCACCGACTGAATATAAATTGAGGCATGACAACTTGGGACGAATTATCCACGCCAGACTCGCCAAGATGTGTGGTCTCCTGTCAGATAATACACCATACTATCAGTACCAACCACAAACGGTCCTAGAGAATGAGATCTACAAACCATATTGGGACCGCAGCATTCTAACGGACAAAACAGTCCATCACAATAGGCCGGATATTACCATCTGGGACAAGAAAGCCAAAAAGATCTGGTTTATAGACTTCGCCGTCGTAAACACCAACAACATCATGACAACATACCAGACGAAGTTGGGCAAATATAGAGAACTGGCCCAAACTGTGAGAGAGGAATGGGCTCTAACACTTGCCAAGATTATACCCATAGTATTGTCAGCCACCGGCGTCGTCCCGAAGGTCACCATCGAGGCATTGGAGGGTCTGAACATCAACAAAAACATAATGATTAATATTCAGAAATCGGTACTGATCAATACCTGCTCTCTGGTCAGAAAATACACAGGTGAAAACATGTAAAAATATGATATAATAATTTTCTATAATTGATAATTAAGTAATAATTGTCGGTTTGATATTTTATATCCTTTATATAATTTTATTTGATAGTAATATGTTTTAGTGTTCTATTGTATGTGTTTCTACAACATTATGTAATCATGCTCTGATTGATATCTGTGTGATTGTACAATACCAGGAAACTGTGAATAAAGAGATAATAATAATGATAATAATAATAATAATAATAATAATAATAATAATAATAATAATAATAATAATAATAGTAATAATAATAATAATAATAATAATAATAATAATAATAATAATAATAATAACGATTACTCATTCATTGATTAAGAAATATTCATTTTCAGGGGGAAAAAATTTTACTACGATTTGTGCTCTAAGTATTCGCAACTTTTTCATTCTAGCTTAGTTGATTTTCGCTCTCAGTACATTTTTTATAGAAATGTTCTATATTAGATTTGTATTTAAAATTGACTCTTACATTCTATAATGCATGACTGGTTAATTTCCTGACTTGTGAAGCGTACTGAGTTCGTTTGCCTAAATCTTATTTTATCAAATCTTATCTAATCAAATCCTATTTCATTGCAATGATTTCTTCTTATAAATTGTGACAATCTTAAGAGTAACTGACAATGCAAACATTTTTTAAAGTCTTAAAATACTATAAATCAGTCTTTCATTCGAAGTGTAAAGTTGATGGAAATAGAATGTAAAAAAGATAATTACATAGAGTATTATAAATGGGTTTACTTGAATGTTACCTTTTTTACCGGGTGTTTCTGCAGAAAAGGGTCTTTGGCTCTTTGCATCTTTGTATCTTTATTCTACGTATAGTGGAAATACTACCACCAGGATACGCACAAGCCCGATCTACAGCATGATAGAGGATGCAACAAAACCTTGTTCTTTCCCACTTCACAAGCTTTCAGAACTTTTCCTACAATTTTGTGTTCGCCGCTACGAAACGTCCTCTTAACCTTTTCGGGAGATTTAGGTGCCTCCCTTGAAGGACATGGACCTGCATCAGCCATTTCTTTAGATAATGGTAACAAAGCTGAACAGAAGTTCTCGACTATGAATGCAACTACTAGCTTTGACTAGCTCCTGTTTCGCGCCAACGAAGTTTTAATGCTTGAAAAATTGTCATCGATGCTCGCTTCCAGCTTTTGCCTTCAACTGTGTATTTCTCAAGAGAGGGGGAAGCAAGATCATCGTTCAAATAAAGTTGCGCGAGTAGACGCTCAAATGCAGAAATCAGAGCGATCTAGTGGTCATTGCGAGAATTCGCAGCGCGCGCATTCTGGAAGCAGATACAAAAACTACTTCAATTTTATTTTGTAGTAGGAGGGAAAATCGTGGGGATTATCATTCCAAATCACTAGTGTCACTTGTGGAATCCGCAGTTTTCTCAGCGAATTATGGAGTTTATTGCGAGATAAAGAGCTATCTCTCATTTATATTACATTTAAAGTGTTGTGTTATGGTGTCTTCAATGACACTGCGAGCTGCTGCTTTGGTGCCACTGAAGTTTTCAAGTTATTGAGGTTAGGTGGTACATGTGTTAAAGAATGATAAAATAAATGTTAATTGTTAGTCAAGCCGATCGTTGCAAATGTATACACGTCCAAAGCGCTTATTAAGTCTGCAGGAAAATTTCAATTGGTATTATGATTGCACTTTGTTGTGCAATGTACCCCTCATGTGAGGAAACGCCAATAGCATGTGAAAGTGCTGTACATGGGTGCAAAATAGGTGTTCGAATGTGCATGTAGTGGTTTGATTGGATTACTCAGTATGATGACTGGATTTCGACTGTCTTAGTTACTTCATGCTGGCAGAGTTTCTAACTGTACATTTTGTACAATGTCATGCATAGAACCTGACTTAAAGAGGAAAAAAATGAACAAATCAGAAGGTAGGTAGGTTCTTAAGCAACATTATTCAATAATACTTTACAATTAGCGTACAACAGAAGTTTTCCGTTGTAGATTCTCAAGGAATTACAGATTTGCCATCTGCACAAGAATTAGAGGAGATGTGCATGTCACCTGATCCATTTGAAGATTCTTCTCCTGAAAGGATTTCTTCACCTGAAGGAGGTAATATTTAAACATTTCTATCGCTGACAGCTAAAAGCATTTTTCTGTGTCAAAAAAAAAACAGATGATAATGAACACATGTGTGAAGAACAATGCAAGTTGTGAATATTTACAATATATATGTGTGTATGTGTATGTGTTAATCAAGTTGAAAAGTATTTCACAATTAATTTTATTTATAATTGCATGACTGCTTTGTAGACATATTGTAAATAATAATTAATTATCCAGACAATTTATGAGAACAATCTTTCCTGACATATATAAACTTAATTCATTTCAAAAAAGCATGCTATTAATTATTTAATTTCTTTTTGCATTTTTGGGGTTAAAAGAAGGCAGAATGAATATTTCTGAGGAGACGCAGAAGGAAAGTGAAAAACTTCCCAATGCACATACTTCAGATACTAGTTCTCTTAAATTTCAAGAGGATGGAGAAGAAGCAGCATCAGCAAATAAAGAACTAGCTGAATCTATTCCTTGGAAAGGCTGTTTTCTTACAGAATTGCAAAAGGGTCGAAACGGCTATGGAATGCCACAGTTGCATCCCATCAAACCTAACAGCAATCACACTGTTATGTTTCAGGTACTTACTCCTTTAAATTTTATGAAGGATATCAGTTCATTGGTATATAATATTGCATGTACTTATGTCTGTACAAAAGTTGATCCTGTATGTCATTTTTTACTGTTGAATACATCCTGTCTTACAGGTAGGACCTAAGAAAGATGGTACTCATACCCCTTCTGATGCATGGGACAGTAATCATGTCCGCTTGCCCTGCTCTCCTCAGAATAAATATCCTGTTGGGGTGAGATATATTCAATTAAATACATAATAAAAGTTAATTGTGCAAAGAACTTATTAAGTTGTGATTTCAGGACAGTTTGAAATCACGTTGGGAAATGGTGAAGGCAGCTTTGCAGAAACCTATACAGAATAGCAAAGATCTTGAAGATGCTATTATGTCATATAATGATAAGTACCTAGGCCGTTGGGACTTCTCTGGTCTTCATTACTTCTTCAGTGAGGTAAACAAAAAGGATTTATTGCGTACTTGTAAAATATGAAAATCATCAGTTACATCACAATTGCTAAAAAGAATAGCTCATTACAAATAAAGTTATCCAACAATACTTTTCTCCCTGTGAATCACATTGACATTTTTTATAAAATGGAGAAAATCAGTATTCCAAGTAAAACGTCGATTTTTCCTCTTTTTTTCCCAGTCATAGGCTGTTTGTATACTTGTCCTGTATTACATTTTGTTACACATTGTCCACCAGTTTATTTTGTAATGTAAATAAATAATTACAAACAAATACAATAAACCCTCATTAACATGAATTCTGAGGGACCCAAAGTTTGTGCAGAAAATTCATGTTATCTGAATATTATAAATGTCCATGTTACTGTAATTTCTTGCGGAGACTGAAGTTTTGTTCATGTTACGGCGAAATTCATCTTAAGCGAGGTTGTGCTAACAAGGATTTACTGTAGATGAATTCATATAAATTTTAGAATTTTTATCCCTCATTGTTTAGAACTCCAATCTGTTTAAGCGAAGATCCAGGCCCAAGTAATATATGAAGGGATCACCAGCAAAAGGTGCTAACTGCCACATTTGCCCAAAGTTTCATTTCAATATACAATGGTTGTACATGAGGGAATTATGTCGCTGGTGCAATCTCGTGAGCATCCACTTACTACAAAGCAGTATTTTTGATATTTGAAAGTTGACCTTAGATGCAGAAGGTGCTATCTGCATAGAAATAGCAGACAAGGCACTCACACCATCTATAACAAACATCCTAAAACTCCTGAATAAAGGTTAAAAAAGGCAGGTAAATTCTGATGATTGGCAAGGGTGAAGAATACGAAGCTCAAAGATGCTGCAAAATAGTGTAAAAACTACAAGGGGGATGCAGTTCAAGCGAAAACACTGCCAATTACAATGAGATGCAAAAGGTGGTATCTGCTGTGGGTACTGCACACCAGTGGACCAGGGGGGCCCTGCCAAGACCTAGAGTTTTTATTCATTACCTTCTTTTATTTGGCATAATTGATTTAAATATTTATTTATGGAACCTGGAATGGAATTTATTATGTAATTATTCAAACAATCATTTTGTATAGTACCATATATACACTACAAAAACAATATACAATATAATATCAGATATATTTATTATTTAACAAAAATTTATGATGACTCCCTCCAAAATAATTTGCTGGATCCGCCCCCTGCTTCACGCCAAGTGCATTAAACGAAATTAGTGAACATGTTACAAGAATGTCCCTTGTACTGAAATTGCTTTGAACTGGCTTCCATAATGTTTACTTGAAAAGTTAGTGTCAACTGCTTGATTGATATGTAGTGTATAACAATAAATGTATTTAAATATTCAATTACTTCCAAATCCATTGAATATTCCAACACAGATTTTATTTTATTAATTGTGACTGTCGGATGTCAAAAGATGCTAACTGGCGCATATAGCACCTTCTGTCACTAGATTGTTCCCAAAATGACCAATATGTTGAAATAGCCTTCTTCAAAGGTAGCAATGCTAATGCTGTACACACAGTGAGGCAAATAGAAATCATTTAGACGCCAAACCAGTGCAAAATTATCAATATTTTGATAATTAAATGTTTTTTGTGGTTCCTGTAAAGTTAGGTTTTTGTCAGTTAGCACCTTTTGCTGGTAATCCCTTCATATATTGTTTTAAATTATATCCATGGAAAGAAGGATAAAAAAAAAACTGACTTTCACTGTGACTGCAGGAGCATTAAGTGATAATTTCCAGTAAGGATATCTACAGTAATAAGGAAAAGTTTGAAGTTTTTTGCTGATTCTTGATTCAGACTTATGGCTTTTATCTCTGACATATTTGAATGATTAGCAGTCATTAGTCAGATAATAGTACCCTTTGTAATTGTTTCTTATAAATATATAATTTCTTTCACGTGTTGTAAAAAAGTTTGTCAGTGTACTGTAAAAAATACCAGAATAGTTCATTGGAAACCCATGTATTGAAAATGCAGTCCTCATACTCTCCCCAAATCACATGAAGTGAATGGCACCTTAGATTGCCAATCTTATGAAATGTTTTATCTAAATGTGAAGGTAATGTGATTATTATCATACATAATCATTGTATGAAACTTATTACACCCTTTTTAACATGACAGACTGTCTTGCCTAGTGTAGTATTAGAGTGTAAGTGAGCCTGAGAGCTCTCTTAAATGTCTCAAATATGATTAGATTCTTAAATGGTAACTACCCACTCATTTCATTTCAGGGAATTGAAGAAGAAGAAACTCAGTGTTTCTTTTCTGAACTGTTGCCACAAATTATTGAATTAGTTCTACAGCTTCCAGCTCTTATCTCACATCCACTTCCTTTGCTCCGCAAAGGTCGGAATCACAGCATAAGTTTAACTCAACAGCAAGTGGCATGCCTTCTGGCCAATGCTTTTTTCTGCACATATCCAAGGCGTAATGCTGCCAGAAAAGCATCAGAGTATGCAACTTTCCCTGACATCAATTTCAATAGGTAAACATACTCAAAAGACTTTTTTAATCTTTATATTCATAAAATGCTATTAACACACTTTTTTGTTTTAAGACTGTTTCAGGGCCAGAAAAAGAAAGCTGGCATGCAACGAACGTGTGAGAAACTTAAGTGCATTTTTCACTATTTTCGAAGGGTATGCCACAGTCGTGAGTATTAGTGCACTGATTTGACTTCTAAGTAATCTGAAATCAAAGTTTGAAAATATTGCGATTATTATCAATGTAAAAACAGCCTTCATTGACAACCATTTTCTAATTAAGTTCATCATGTTACCTATACAGAATACTTTCAAATTTTATCAGCCTTCAAACAGCTGGGATATATTTTGTAAATGTACATTGCTGCCTGAGATTTAGCATAATTTGAAGTAAAATTTATTGATTCCAGACTTTTAGATTACAGAAAAAAACACAAAGTCTATCCACATCATTTTTGCAAACCTCTGTGTAATGAGTAAAATATAGGGTATTTAGAAATGATTTTGACTGACCATGCTGCTTTGTAAAATGACATTTAAAATGCGTGCTCATGCTATAATGAACGAACATTTTTAGTGCTACATTCTACCACTAGTTAGAAGATCTCTTATCATCTCTGCCAGAAAAATGCTGCCCAACCAGGGATTCTTGACCTTTTTCGCTTATCAGCCCCTTTGAAAAGAATTGTTGGCTTCATCAAACTCCTTACATTATTCTCTACAACATATCATGCCCAATGACACAAAGAATTGCTCAAAAATGTCTTTAAGTATAACAATTTTGTACATCAATATTTTTGTCAAAATCTAGATTTACAATAATAGAAGATGCTGCTGCTGCTTCTTAGTAACTGAGTTTCTAATCTTCAGTGTTGTGTAATTGTTACAAAATCTTCAGTGTTTTTTACCTGGCTATTACATTTCTTCATCGTATATTACAGAGTATTTTCTTCCGCAATAGAATATTGTTGTCAATGTATAGTTATAATTTGTAAAGTTTTCTAAACATACTAAGCAGTTGTGAAGCCAGGTTCTCAGATCCCCTGGTGCAGAAAGTGGAAGTCGAGCCCCCATCTGCAGTATATATTTTTTTTTTAATCAGTGGGATTTTGATTACACCTATCAATCGCACACACCCATAATCAAGCCCTTGGTCATCATTGACCCCTTCAGAATCTATTCCAACCCTGTTGGGAACCTCTGGTTCTAACTGATGCAATTGAACTCTGGGCAAGTTATTTGTGTTCTTGGGGTGGTCCATGATTGTATGAATCTGCAGAAAAAATTAATGTGGTTGTGGATTGCTACATTTTTACAATCAGAAGACTGGTGACTGGCAGCGAACCTTGCTGCCTGTGTCTGGAGAAAGAGGCAGTCAAATGGAGTGGATACGTGCTGCCACTCCGCCCAACAAGATCTCTAATTTTAATTTAATTTTTTTAAAATTTGTTGTGTCCTTAATCTTATCACATTACTTATCAACACAATGCATCTCTTCGCTCCTTGTCGAGCATTGAGCGCGGAGTAATTCTCCATTAGCCGTAGTGTATTTTACATATGTCTGGTCTCGTCTGTCGGTTGACAAGAGGACTGCCAGGTAGAATCTCTGCCTACGCGCCTCCTACTATGCGCTCCTGCGTCACTACCCAGCGGCCAGAATTGGGAAGGAATTAGGAAAGGGATAGGGTATAAGACACTTCACAGGGGTTGGACTAGCCCTTGTGAAGCAGCCAAACTCATTTTTTATTAGAACAAATTTCACATGAGATTCGACAGGAATCGATGAGAATCGAACCCGGACCTCAGTGGTGAAAGGCTAGCACCTTTGCTATGAGCCACGAGCGAGCCACCATCTCTCATCCAAGTCTTACTCCCCAAAACCAAATGTATACAGTGTTTTGGGATAAAGATGGAATTTTGTTCATGGACTGGCTTTTCACTATCTAGACTAAACAGCAATAGCTACTGTGAAACATTAAGAAAACTGCTTTGCAAAATTCAGCAGAGTCGGCCTGGAAAATGTGCTCTCAAAGTTTTTTTTCAGTGCATTGTGAAACTGCATATGAGTTGCAAGAGAACAAATAGATTGGCAACAATTAACAAAGCATCTTCACCCCCAAGCATTCACCAGGCTTGGCCCCTTCTGACAACACTGTTCAACAAAATGAAGAATGTATTTCGTAATCTGTGATTTTCAAAAACCAAAGAAATGCAAGATGCTTTCCACAACTGCCGCACCACTCCAAAGGAATTGTTTGTTACATTCATGAGGAACATCCCAACAAATGAGAGCTGTGCGTTGAGTTGGGGGGGGGAATACATATTCTTTACATGTTTCTACTTTACAAATAAAATAAACATTGTGGATTTTATAGCAGTTGTCCAAATCATTTCCAAATGCCCCTAAGTCTCTTGCCATTGCCTTGCCTCGGTACTAATGATACAGTGGTTTTTGTCAAAACTGACTTACTCAAAGATGAGAACATATTTTTATTCAGTAAATATGTCTATATTTACTAGAAATTATGTAGGAAAATTATTATTTAGTATCAACAGCTCACTACAAAACATCCACTTGAAATACATGTATGTTATTTTGCAACACATTGCTAAATGTCATTAAACAATTAAAATCAATTTCTATGTTCACATTCATTAAGCAATTAATATCAATTCACATGTTGGCATTTAAATATCAAAATAAAATCTATTCTGCTATGTAACTTTCTGTACAACTATAGACTAATGTGTATCAAAAAAAGTATATTTATTGAAACGCAGATTGTTAAAGAACATTAGTTAATATTTGTTCTGTATAATTCTAAAAGACTAAAAGTATCTGTAACAAGTATTGAAATTTGGCTTATGGGTCATTGATCCTAATTTCAGAGCTTAGAATTGTTTCCTAATATTCAAACTTATAGTTATTGTTTGGAATAATCAGATATTGAATTCACATGATTTTTAAATATATAATTGTATATATTGTGCATATACAAAGTAAGAGGATAATGTTTCTGATGAGTTTATATGTCTGCTGATTTCTTTATTCCAGTCTACAGACACCATACATTTCATGCATTCCATCTTCACAAGTTTTTTCTTTCTATTGTTTTTTGGGCCTGACCATATTTCTGCTGTGAGGTTAAAAAGTGATTTTGGTAGTCTTGAATTATTCATCCATTGTGTACGTTGATACCATTGCTTTGGAATTTAGATATTTTGCTTCCAAGTTCTTCGACATGCAGTTTTTCCTATCTTCTCATTTTGAATACGATCTTCTTTTGTGTGGCCTAGAATTCTCCTCAGAAACTTCAGTTTAGTGGCCTATATTCTACTTTGGGTTCATTGTGTCATGAATATTCATTCTTGGATCTTGCTCTTATTTTTTGGTTTATCATGTATTATACCACATATTCTTTGAAATCATCTTAATATGGTACCTATATTGAAATATTCCTATCCGTATACCCGTCTTGCTGCCCTCAAATTCCTGTAACCTGTTTCCGAATTTCTAATAAATATATGGGCGCCAGGAAATGGTTACGAGAATGAGCTCCCAAATTATATTTAATTATAACTCTGTTGCTGACTCAGTCGGTGGGTTCTTTACCGAAATAATCGTAAATACTTACGGTTTCTTAATTCGCCCCCCATACAGAGAAGCGGGGAATCTGAAATGCAAAATTTAAATATCCTACTGGATTGCACGTGACGACAAATGATTATCAGCTTTCACCGATAACAAATAACGAATTTATTTATAAATTTTAGTAACAAAGTATATCATTCTTTTTGGTCGTGACCTTTACTATAGCGCTATAGAACCTGTTATCCATGAGAATCTGGGGCGCTGTCCTGGTAAAGGATGTCTCCCCATAGACTTCAGCAATGGGCCTCGTCCAATCTTCTTTCTTGCTACCGACCAAATCCGTATCTTGTCGTTTCGTCTCATAAACCACTATGTACACTGTTTATCCATTGGCTTTCCATTCCCATTCACCTGCTTGAATTGCTACAAGTTCTAATACTCCTTATTGTTCATTACCTAAGCAAAATCTTAAGCGCTGTTAAAATATTAGCATATAAGTTAACCAAGTTATCATTGGGTTCCTATTATCAGAGACTAAGTTCGATTATCATTGTCCACTTAATAAAATTTATAAGTCCCACTTTTGGTATTCACTGTTCACTTTGTATAAAACAATTTCTGAGTTCTATCTTTTGAATACTAACAACGACAAATCACTACGTCCGAACTCGCATAAATTTTCTATGTTCAAATAAACTGCTATATATCTAGCACCCTGATCCGATCACTATCGTGTCGAGAGCTCGAATGATTATTTTTGTATCCTAATTCAACATGTCAACTTTTTTCATCTTTTACTCTCTTGTTTAAAACAAAATTATGCGATCTACTTATCGTCCACTTTTGAACTAATGGGCAATGTTTATATGTTGCACTCCGGTACCATGGCAACCAGCGTCATTTTGCTAATAAAGTATTATTTTTAATGAAATTCGCTGAATTTCATATTAGTGACAATCTAGTATGTCACAATATCATACCAATAATTGAAACTTGAAAGTTTCTCCGAAATTACTTTATTCAAAATAATTTTTGATTGTACTAGTGTTTTCCCCAAAATGCCAATTTCTTGTTTTTTCCATTGTATGTTTCAATGTTGTATTTTATACATGTTCAATGTCAAGGTTGTTGGGTTTGTCGAATAACTTCTTTTGTTTTTCTAAATTTCACTTTTCCTTATAACTCTCTTCACTGCCATCAGTATGTTGTTGTAGGTGCTGTAGATAGTTTTTTTGCTTCTTACTGTATTTTCAATCTCACTATTCCAAATTTTCAGGTCACTTTTATTCCTTATTTTCCTCTTCCTGCCTGTAGCTTCTTGCATTTCCAATGCAATTTTGTACATTATTCCATTCTTTTTCTATATCTTTCTCATTGGTTCAGTAAGAATTGCTGCAATTTATTTTAGCATAACATTTTAATACTTTCTTCTGTCAGAAGATGTATTGTGTCCTTCTAGATTACATCTGTATTGCCTTGTAGTTCATCTTTTCTTTAGGTAGAAATTGCTATTTAATATAAAGTTATCATAAGTTATATCACATTCCCTATGAATGTTGGAATCTTTTATTTGTGATTTAAACTTTTCATTTACTTGGAAATAATCAGTTATTCTTTTATATCTTCTTTCAAGCCAAGTATATTTATTTACAACCCGTGTACTGAAAACATTTGGATTATAGGTTCTTTCAGCTTCTTCTTAGTTTCTGTAATGATGCTGATACTGATAAAATTGTTCATGCAGGCAAGTTATCTAAATTCATTTCCATTGTATTTTTAAAAAATTTTCTTCAAAAGACCTAACTAATCCAGATATTGTATACTCTTGCATTGAAGTTGCCACATAAGGCTACAGACTACTTCTTCTTCTTCACTATCAAGGATTACGCTAATAGCCTGTTCCATCTTCACTCCAACCATCTTTTCCTTGGATGTTCTATTTCTCTTCTTCCTAAAGGTTTATAAGATAATACTGATTTTGTTATTCTTGTATTATCCATTCTATATATATGATGTATCCAGCGTTGTTTATTTTCTTTAATACGGTCATTCATGGAAAATATGTTTAGATCAGATCTAATCTCCTCATTTCGTATTTAATTTAAAATCAAGCAACCTTTCACTCTCCTGAGGAAATTCATCTCTGCTGTTTGTATTCGTTGTTGCTCTTTTGCTGTTAGACTCCATGATTCACTTCCGTATGTTAGCATTGGTGCCGCCATTACCTTATAAAATTTCATTCTAGTTTCTTTCATCGTTTTATTTTTTAAAGTTCTATGAATAGTTCCACATATCTTTTGATATTTATATACAGATATATCAGCTGAGTATAATGAATGTCATGCAGCGTGCTCATGACATGCCCCATTCGTATCTATAAACTATGCAACTTGCATTTTTAATGTCCATTAAAATGTGTCTGCCACTGGTACGCCTTGGCTGGTAAAGAGTTGTTGTGCCAAAGTAAATAAATACATACATACATTAATATGTGTCCAAATGTCTCCGACCTATGATGAGATGGTCATTTTTATTTTTTATCAATATGTTACTGCAGAAGCATACAGATTGTGTGTTTCCTCTTTTTTCCCTTTCTTCTGGAGCATACACTACTATTATAGCCAGGCAACCTCTGCAAATCTTAACTCTTAATGCTATCACTCATTTGTTAATAAAATTTTAACTTTCAATTCTTTATTTACTACTTTTATGAATACGCATGGCTATCCCTACTCATTCCCATATATTTTGTGATACACCATTATAAATTATTATTATTCGTCAAGTTCTTTTGACCCTTTCAACTTTTTCTTAGTTTCTGTAATGATGGCAATTCATATCTTTCTCTCAAGCAGAAGTTTTTCCATCGCTATCTCTTTATACTAATTCTCTCATATTCCTTATGATCCTTAATTCCTTATTCCTCTCGTAATCCTTAATTCCTCCGCAATTCCTCCTCCTTTTTTTAGTTGTGTTAGTTGCCTGTTGCCAGCAATATCTTGTGAAGATTGTGAGGAAGACATTTAACTCAGAAGAGGTTACCAGCCTCTCGTGAAATTTGTGGTGTGATAGGGCTGTTATCTTTTGGTTCTTCCATTAGCCATCATTTGTATTAACCCTGTATGAAGAACTTCTTCCGCCCAACTTCGGGTATTGAAGACCTCAACTGTTACCCCGGACATTGGCTCTCCTTATCAATCTCTGGTGAGAAGGGTTCCCTCCGAGGCACCTTCTTCATGACTTCAACAAACTGCACCATCTGTTGTTCATCTTCTAGAATACTTCTTGATCTGACCCCTCCTGATCGATCTTGTTGGAAAAGGAGACGAATCCCGTAGCTAGCTACATTACCACTAGCATAGCTCTCAGGGTCTTGGGGTACTCAAGCTCCACCATCAATGCCAGGGTTATCTACTCCCTAGGTGAAATAAAATAATACTATGCAGTAAATTATTCTTTACCATCAATTTACCTGCTACACTGATAAGTAAAATGCTGAAATTTTGCAATTCTATAATGACCAAGATTTCACCCCAGGGTCTGGGGAAAATTATTTTCTTGGTTGACAGTAAAAGTTCATGATAGTGTTATGATAATGCTAAGAAAAGCTTTTGGTCATACAACTTTCAGCTTATTGTTGTATAGAAATTTCCTTTAAAGTATTTTTATTGTTTTTGAAGTATAATCTTGTATTTTTATTTAACCCCATTTTGGCTTGCAGCTCCTAAAGGAAACATCACATTTTCTCGCCGGTGTATCCCTCCATCTGGTTGTCCGTCCTGGGAGAGCTCAGGACATTTTTTTCGAAAACTTCACATTTCCAGTCATGGCACAATTGAAGAGTGTGGGAAAGGAATGCTGCAGGTGGATTTTGCAAACAAGTAAATAATGCTAAAACAAAATAAAATCCATACCAACAAATTGTAATTTTGTTTCCTCTCAAAATATTACTTATATTTTCATAAATATTTTAATATTGATTTCTTCCAGGATGGTAGGAGGAGGTGTGTTGGGATGGGGTTGTGTCCAAGAAGAAATTCGTTTTGTGATTTGCCCTGAATTGATTATAGCTCGTCTCTTCACCGAGTGCCTTGACGCCACAGAAGCTTTACTGATCACAGGTAAGCTAAAACCCAACAATTGCCTTCTGTGTAATATTGTGTAGAAATTTTAACCCAGACCTTACTTTGTAGGTTGTGAGCAATTCAGCACATATGAGGGTTATGCAGATGATTTCACATGGGCTGGTGATTACCAAGATAATACCCCTCATGATTGTAGTGGCCGTAAACTATGTAGCGTTATTGCTATTGATGCTTTATATTTGCGTTACCCAGCTCAGCAGTTTGTTGTGACCAACTTGTTAAGAGAAATTAATAAGGTAATTATATAGTGTTTAATCAATGGATTATTTTCTTTCGTGGTTATTTAAGAAAAATTCATTGATTTAAACAGTTGTCATTGAATTCCTATTGAAATATTTGTATGGAAAATTGGAATTAAATTCTTTGTAATTGATTAGCACGTCATTGATCAAGCCTCAAAATAATTTTCTTTAGAAAGGTTACCTCTCTTCATAGTAATCGATAATTTATTAATATCATTAATCCTGGCCATTTTCTTATCAAATAAGCTATTTAGTATTGCAAATTCAAATAATTAGTTATGAAAGTTTGTACACTTTTATTATGAATTGCTGCTTTCAAGTATATTTATTTGATCAACAAACAATGACATAAAAATAATGATATCTCTGTGATAAGTAAATATAGAAGCATGCCAAAAGTACTCCAATTTTTAATCTGGGAGAATTTGTACCTTAGGCTTTATTATTAATCATTCAGTTGTGTTTCAGAATGTTTTGAACCCTTTTTTTCCAATGTTATTAATCATTTTAAAAAGGCACTTTGTATCTTTTGCGAATTGGCAGAAAATTCTGTGCTGTGAACACTATAAGTGTTATTCCCCAGCTGTAAGGTCTAGCCTGAAATACGTGTCTGTCATGTGGTCACCTGTCAGATTTGGTTTGTGCAAGTCTCTTGAGAAATGTCAAAGATGTTTTGCCAAATTTCTTGAATGTAAAATGATTAGCAATTTCGACCCAGAGGAGGAATTGATGTATCTGTTCCCGTAAGTTCAGCCACCATATTTTCACAAAAGGAGACTACTATACTAAATTTTATTTCTCATTAAGATTATGCAAGGCATCACACAATTTCTACATTTAATATCACAGATCTCTCTATCAGTTCCTTGGTTTAATTTCTGCAATCACAAGTAATTTTATGTAACGGTATTTAACAACAGAACTGAGTAAACCAGACTACATTAACAACGTTGCCTTGCAATTTTGTGTCTGACTTCAATGTTGATTCATTTGCTAGCATCATTGGTTCACATCTTTCTCTAGACTCACCCAGAGTTATTACATCTTCTGTTTTTGTTTCAAAGAAAAATTAATCAGATTTAAACGGTGATTTCTCCCCCAAGATACAAAAGCCTGTTAAAACTTTCAAAAGTCATAAGCTTTGTGTTGTGGAGTTCTACATAGCTCATCATGAATTTTAAGTTTTATACATTAGGTAACTCCAAAATATTTGTTTATGGAAAGACTAGAAAATTTGGATCTTATAAAATGCCTTAAATATTAGAACAAAATGTTCATCCCTAAGAGAAAGGTATTTTATGTGCTAAATGGCATAATTATATATTGAATTATGTAATGAAAAGAGAGTTCATGAAATGCTTTCATAATAGAAGGGATCCTTTGTGAAGGAAATGAAAACAACATCCAGAATTCTCTAAAGTTACATTTCACAAAATTTTTCATCTGGGCCTTTGTTTCAAAACTTAATTTTTCCTCTTTCAGATTGTCATCTGATTATGAGGAACATGTTATTGATTACTAATAATTTAGCATAAATAAGTTTATTTTGAGAAGAAATAAATTCAGCATTATGTATTTCAGGCTTATGTTGGTTTTTTCAACCAAGAAGTCAATCCAGACCATATATCTGCTGTAGCTACAGGCAACTGGGGTTGTGGAGTGTACCGGGGCAATACTCGACTGAAAGCATTGCTGCAATTGATGGCAGCTACTCAGACTGGACGTGCTCTGGCATATTTCACATTTGGAGATGATCAGTTAAGAGATGATGTCGTATTAATGCACACCTTTCTAGTTAATCACAAAGTTACTGTAGGTAAGATATTTGGCCTTCATCTCTGTAAATTATTCTATTGAATACTTCATTGATTTTCTGGGAAATTCTCATGAATATAAAAGACTTTGAAAAAATAAATGTCCATTGTATCTAACAGATTCTCTCAAAAATATGTGAGGTCACATTTAAAATTATTATTTATTTTTCTGTCTGTAGATTTTTCAATATATAGACTGTTTTTGGTCCTTTATTTTAAAATAAAGGTCACATTTAAAGTTTTTATACTTATATTCATCATCAGTTTTCAGTAATTCACATTAGTTTAGGGGTTACCTGGTGCAACAGACTAAAATCTTTGGTTCAAGAATTGCCCTAGGCAAAAGAGTTGAGTATTAATGTCACACTTCTTTTCTACCCATTTTAATACAGTAGAACCCCTATTTTAACATGGCCTCGATTTAACATTTTCCCGCTTTTAATGTTAATTTCTGAAAGTACAGACAACACCTATAAATAATTAATGCAATTATATTTTCAATTTAACATCTTTAACTTTGATGTACAACTCGGATTTTAATGTTCAATAATTCTCTTTCTCTCTCTCTCTCTCTCTCTCTCTCTCTCTCTCTCTCTCCTCTTTCTCCTCTCTCTCCTCTCTCTCCTCTCTCTCCTCTCTCTTCCCCCTCTCTCCCTCTCGCTCCCCCTCTCCTCTCGCCTCTCTCTCCTCTTTCTCCCCCTCTCTCTCCCCCTCCTCCCCCTCTCCCCTCTCCCCCTCTCCCCACTCTTTCCCCCTCTCTCTCCTCTCTCTCCCCTCTCTCTCCCCTCTCTCCCTCTCTCCCTCTCTCTCTACCCCTCTCTCTCCCTCTCTCCCCTCTCTCCCCCTCTCCCCCTCTCCCTCTCTCTCTCCCCTCTCTCTCCCCTCTCTCTCCTCTCTCCCCCCTCCCTCTCTCTCTCTCTCCCCTTTAAATTGGGAATCGTTACTAAATATGTCGTCTGATACAATGTGTCATGCAATGCAGCCAAAGTTTTGTAGTGCACAAAAACCATTAACAGCTGCAATGACATCTGTATTACGGTAGTGTTATACTAAGTTTGCTGATCTGCATTAGATTGTGACATAGCAGGAGTACCCCTCACCCGTATAAATTTCGCCCTCACAGATAGATCTTGAATGATAATATTGTGATTTAATTATGTGTGGGACCTTCCATAAATTTCGTAATGCTAATTTATAGGTTTTTGTAAATTACAGGTACTCTCACCCGTAACACATCCGTAAGACACTCTTGAATTGAATCAATCCAAAATAATTATAAAACGCTTGCGACACCCTCCTGTCCCCTCCCCCAATTTTCAATAAGTAAAAATAAATTATAAAGTAGAAACAACAAGTTGTAAAAATTTTATTTGAGTTATATATTAAAATTTATGACAAAGTTGGAATTAGTTGGCAATGCAGAAAACATCTCACTATAAGATTAGGGACAATTTTTGAAGGAAGGCCACCTAGACAGGAAAATTTCTGAAAATACATTGTGCATACGTTGCTTTTGCGGATAGTGCATGAGCTGCGAGTCTGCTGCACTAATTTAATCGGATATCTTTTTCTTGATTTTCTTTGTAATCTAACAGATTCAATGAAAAAAGTTGATGAAAAATATTTTCATTTATTATAACAATTTGCATGTAGTAACTTTTTAAATTATTCACTTTTTTTTCATTCATTTAATTTGGTAATATTTTAATGTTTTAGTACAAGACTGAGTGAAAGGAATTATTTCAGCAATGTTGAAAAATTTTTTTTAAAAATTTCAGCATTATGTAACACTAATCCATGACTACCGTTCCACTATGTAACTCTGACTCAAACCCCCTTCCCCTGCTCTTTAGTGATATGCAATTTATGGACAGCCCCTGTGACAAAAATAAAGCATTTTTTAAAATAAAATCAATAAATCCCGGTTAATTTTAACTTGTTCCTTCAAAGAATACCCCAAACCCCCATTTACCACAGAATGTTGGGCCTCCTGAGGTGACGATACCTTGTCTTTTTTGGAAAATTCGTGTTATACACAGAAGTTAAACTGGCTATGCTCAGAATCATTAAAGACCTGTTCTAGAGACAAGCTTCATAATTCCTTCATTATGACTCATAAATAGGTAGAAGAATAAATTGTATACTATTGCAAAATTGAAATGCAATATCCTCTCATTATTTTGAATTTCATTTTTAACTCTAAGGGTGTATATTATAAATGATACTTCCCCCCCCCCCCCTCCTACAAGTGTAGGGGATATTGCTGCTAGTTATTGATATGTGTCCTGTAAAACCAGTGATATTTATTTTCATAAGTTTCTAATAAACGAACATGTCAAACTGCACAAGTTTCTCTTCCAGGGTTTCCAACAAGAGGTTTCAGGAAAATTGGTGTAACGATTCAGCCTTTTATTTTTGAAAGAACATGTAGTATCCAAGAAGTCTCAGAAAAGTGTTTTATTATTTTTGCCCAACTGCAGAATCTTCATACTCTCCACTCATGCATCCAACATTCATATTACAGTGGCATATTCCAAAGCCACATTGTTTATATTTTTTAATGTTTTTTCCATTGTTAGAACAAATCTGTTGGTTTGTGTTTCACAAAAAAATACATTATATTTTTTCCTGATTTGTGGACTTCTTTTGTTGAACAGCATTAGTTTTTCATCTTTGTTTTGGGAACTCACCTTCCTCAATTTCCAGGTCTTGTGTGGCGGCATTTATGTAGATATTATGATCAGTGCTACCGCAGTGGTATCTTTAATCAAGAACTTTATGATTACCTATATAAATGTATTGATCCTACCTACTCCAAAAAAGAAGTGTCTTCGAAAGGTTAGTAAGTTTTCAGTTTCCTAGGTCTAGAGAGAAAAGTGTGTTCAAAGTCCTTATTGCTGTAATATGTACTATTACACAATATTAAGATATATTTTTAAACTAGGAATTCAGTGTTCTCTAAAACACCTCTATGTTTCAGGTAGACATACAGCTGTATTGTCAACTTCAAAAATGAAGACAAAACAGTCAATTTCTAATCAAGGTAAAGGTGAACAAGACAAGACTGGAACTGACAAGTCTGAAAATGCTTCTCTCACTGAAAATCCTACAAAATCTTACATTCCAGATAGTGAAATGCATGCTTCAACTGATTTAGCTAAGGCAACAACTGAATCTAGTGAAACTAAACCAAGAGCAGTATCACTTGACACAAAAGTTCGAAGTAGAGAGAGCAAGAATTCAATGTCACCTACAGACAAAACCAAATCACAGCAACATTCTCTGAAAAAACTTTTGAATAGAAGTTGTCAGTCTTCTCATAATCATACTCTTCAGCAAAATGTCAAGCCTAAAACCCCTAGTTCTAGTGCAAGCCGCAGCCCTTCAAGGGCCAGTGCAGTTAGAAGACTTGGCCCATCAAGGAGCCTCGGTCCATCAAGGGGGCTCGGCTCACGTGGGAGCAGTAGCCCAACAAGGGGTCTTGGCCCATCAAGGGGCCTCGGCTCACGTGGGAGCTGTAGCCGAACAAGGAGCCCTAGCCCAAATAAAAAGACAAGTCCATCCAAAAGCCCTATTCCACCCAAAAGTGCTAGTCTCGGATTTGAAATTAATAATGATATTGGTGGAGACGAATATGGCAGAAGTGATCTTCATAGCTCTTTGTCAGAGAATTTTTCAAGACCACAACAGTTGACTATACAAAAGAGAATTTCAGATTATTTTTATGAAATCAACGTACCAAAGTAGAAACAGACTATAGATATAATTCTGATGTCTGATACGAAATGTTTGCACTCTAAGAGGAATTTTATTCAGCCTTTGTATTTGTACATATTTGTAATCAATAAATGAATGTTGCAGTGTTTGTTTTAAACTTCTCTTTTCTTTCAGTTTCCAGATCTTATACTATTTAATGTGTTTAAAAGCAAATTATGTAGGGAAATATGGAATGTGAAAATACCACAATAAATTATCTCCTTCTTAAATCCTCCGTCGATTATCTGATAATTCTCAAAAGAATTTGGAACATTACGTATTAAAATTCATTTAAATGTTGTCGGCAACAACAGATATTTTGAACAGGAGTTAAGTGTGTGGTGTCAAACGTTTAAAGACAGTCTTTTTTTCAGTTTTAGGGTTTTTTTGTTTTTTTTTTTTTCTTCCCCACATTTAAAGAACAAAAACTAAACTTAAGTCATTCCATGTCAAATCAGCCAAAATTTCCCGACCATCTTCCAATTGAACTGAAACTTTGTAACTTGTTTTAAAAAGACAAAACAACACAGAAAATCATCTTTGTAGCTTTAAATTTTTCTTCTTTTGACTTAATCTTGAACAATATGAAATTTCATGTTTTGCATGAGTTTCAAAGGGTATTATCAATAAAACTTCTAAACCTTCTTCAAATTTGATTTTACATTGGAACTTGCTTTATATCTCTTATGTATACATCCCACCCTGAATGTTTAAAACGATAAACCTAATTTTAAGGGCATTATAATGGCCATGTAGAATAGGCAAAGTAAAAAATGAATTTTTTTCAAAATTAATTTTCACAAATACTCCATCTCAGATTTTCATTGTTTTGTTGTCAAATTGCAGCAAAGACATTGCAGTTTATAGTAGTGAAAGAATCTCGATAAATTGGAATTTGTTGAAGTTATTAGCATTTAAAGTTACATTTTCATTTTTGCTTTTTAAAGGCTTAAGAGAACGATACATATATTGGCTTCTCATTTGTAAATCTTGCTTAAATTGCACTGCTAATTGAAACTTTCCTATCATTGCGTACTGTTTAAATAGTGATCTTGTATATTTCTGACATGCTGATTCTGGATGTGAAGTGTTTTTCTCAATCACATCAGGTTTTTTTGCAAAATCAAAATGAAAATACAAGAAATATAAGACATGCCCAAAGGCAAGTTTCCAATTAATTTATTATCGTATGTAAGGCTTATTTCTTATTTTTACTCATTTAAACACTAATTACTACATTATGTACTTATGAATAGAACATAGAAATAGGAAATACTTTGCATATACTGATTTGAATAACTGTAAAATGGACCAATTCTCACATAATGTATGGGCAATTGGTCCGTTTCATGGTGGGAATGGTATGGCCATGGTTTCAATTTTATAATGTCTTAACTTAGTTTAAGATACTTGTTAAGTCACTTCTTTGACATGCTTTCCCCTTGTGAGATGTAGTTTGATCTTCTCTCTTTAGTAACCAACAGAAATCTGTAAGCATGCTTTTGTTCCATTTACATTGATATCTGCGTTCCAATTCTTTTAGATCCTGGTAATATCTTTCTCCTTGCTCTTCACTCAGCATTCCTAAATTATCCAGGAAATAGTCCAGATGTGAATGTAAGATGTTTCCAAGATTTGCTCATGTTTCTTGCATAATAACTGTATGAGGACTAATAACTCATTATGAAGGACGCACTTCAAACTATGATTGGAGGCATTGATTAAACGTCTCCGTTGTGTAGGTGAAGGGATTGTTCTGTGGCAATCCTAGTTTTAGCGTAGACTCCGGGATGTTGTTTCAGTAACCAAAGTTCCCTCTTCAGAAAAGAAGTACTATGTAAAATCTTGTTTGCAACATCAGTACCAATAGTTCATCGTTCCTGATGGCAACATGTCCCTATCGTGAAATGTAGATCCGAGCATCTTGGCAGATTCCTTTATGAGTCCAAGATCATGAACAAAATAATTTAATGCACTTTACTTTTTTTTTTTTTTTTTTTTTATTTATTGCATCTGAGCAGTGGATAAACCACTTTACAGGTCTGAAATTGGATACAAACACTAAGCAAATAATACAATATTAACTGAAAAGCACCGAGATACTTGCAAATTAAACTAACTTAACATAATTTAACTGTGAGAGGGAATCCCCTCTGGGAACCTCATTCATTAGGATTTTATGCTCAGGGCAGTGGTGTGAAGGGAGAGGGAAAGGGGGAGGGGGAGTGAGCTTAGGATTACTTGTTTATGATGGTTACGGCGGACTCAATTGATCTTTGGGAAGGCGTGATTTGATTCTGGTTGGACCATTACTGGATTTTCCCCGGTGGTAGAGTCTGGCACCGGGAACAAGGTTTAGGTTGGTGAATTTTTTTGCTAATGTTGAAATGTGCTGAGTAATGTTATCGATATGCAATTCCCTGTGGAGTTGTTTGTTGGATACATACCACGGGCGTTAACCGACGTTTGGAGGATTTTATTTTAAAAAAACGAATTCCTTTTAGGTTTGTGCAGCACCGCCCCCCACACAGATGGATGTAGGTTTCAGAGTGCAGCATACGTTTTGTTCAGCCGATGGGTAATGTGCGGTTTCCATGTGAGACGAGTGTCTAGGATGGCTCCTAGGTGTTTTACGGGCTTGTTGGATGGGAGCTAAGGAACTGGTGAATTTCCTATTGTGATAGTTGGAGGGTTGGTTATTCTCTTAAATGCGAAGATTTTTGCTTCGCATTTTGCTGCGTTTAAGTGCAGGCGCCATTTTGCTGCCCATTCAGAGAAAGTGTTGATGACTGATTGTAAATTGTTGATTGCTAGTGAAAGATCCTGTGTGTAGAGAATATCGCGGTGTCATCTGCAAATAAAGCCGTGGCACTGGTTGTGGTACATGGTATATAAGCTGCGAATAAATTGAAGAGGGTCGGGAGAAAGGTGAACCTTGAGGTTCCCTGGCCTAAATTATTTGAGGGGCGGAGAGAGAGGAATTTATTCGCACCGAAAAGCTTCTATTTTCGAGAAAGCTGCTGATGATTTGTGGGCTGTGTGCCAGACTTGGTCAAAGGCACTAGCAAAGTCTAAAAAGACTGCAGAGCAATATTGCTTATTTTGAAATGCTTGTCCTATGGTTTCTACTATTCTGCGAAGTTGGTGGGTGGTTGAATGAAGAGGGCGGAATCCGAATTGAAAAGGAGGGATGGCTTTCGTATCTTGAAGAAATGTATTAAGTCTGAGTAGGATCAGTTTCTCGAAAATTTTAGACAGAGAGGGTAAAAGGCTTATGGGTCTGCAACTAAAGGGATGTTTCGGGGATTTTTTAGGTTTTAGTATTGGGATTACAATGGATTTTTTTCCAGCTTGCCGAGAAATAGCCTAATCTGAGGTAGCTGTTAAAGACGGCAGTTAGGTAAGCAATGGAATGAGGAGGTAAATGCTTTAGAACTATGTTGGGGATATCGTCTATTCCTGGAGAAGATTTGTTTTTTGTATTCTTAATTATTTGTTTGACATTAGAGGGAGAGATATAACTAATTGGTAATGGAGCAGTATGGTATGAGGATCTTAAAAACTCCTCTACAACGTTTTGGAAATTCAGATCTGTAGAAATATTGGGATAAAAAGCATCTTTGAAATGGTTGGCAAGCATTTCTAATTTGTCTGCTTCCCTGTAAGCAATATCAGAATTGGCAGATAATGGGGGGATTGCTTGATTGGGGTGGGAGAAATTACAGTTTCCACAAAGTATTGGAATTTTTATCAATGTTTAGAAGTAGTTTTTGGAAGTTTTAATAGCGAAATTTATTTCGCTTCGTGAACCTAATACGTTATCTGATTTAAAGCTGTTTTTAATTGAGGTAGCCGGAGTGTTTGCCATTGTCGTCTTATATATCGCTATTGTCTAATAAGATTCAGGATGTTGGGTGGAAGGGAAACTGGTGGGGGGGTGCCTCTGTTGGTTGAAATTGGGATTAGCTGTATTTATTGTAGAGCCGATGGTGTTGCCGAAGAGAGAAATAGCTGAATCGATTTGATCTGGGGTTTTAGGAAAAGTGATAATGGGGTGGATGTAGAAAGATATTCTTCGGATAGTTTCCAATTGATATTCGTATGAATATGAGGATTGAGGTGATTAGATACCATGAGATTAGCGTCACAGGAGAGAAGCACCGGGCAGTGGTTTGAGTTTGATTCTGCTAGAACAGATTGGAATAACGGTTTCGTAAAATTTTTGCAAACTGCAATATCTAGGATATCCGGAAGGATGCGGCGATTATGCGGATAATGCGAAGGTTCCGGTGGAGCAGAGATAATTAAATTATTATTGACAGTATATCTGAGTAAAATTCGGGGTGCATTCGGGGTGCATGTTCTGCATCCCCACGCGGTATGTTTGGCGTTGAAGTCGCCTATGGCTATGGTAGTAGTTGGATTTGAAACCAATGTTAAGGTGTGTTTGTTTCAGGGGGATGTTAGGAGGCTTATATACTGCAATTAATGTGATTGGTGTACCGTGTGACTAATGTAGCGCTATTGCTAAATTTTCAAGTCCTGGGGTGATAAACGGTGGCAGAGGATCGTGTCGAATCCGTTTTTTTAAACGAAAATTGCTACTCCTACTGCAGTTCGAGGTCTGTCGGATCTGCAAGTCATGTAACCCGGAACATTAGCCTTATCTTTGGGTGTAAGGTGCGTTTCTGTGATGAAAGCAATATCTATATTATAATTATTTAGAAGATATTTTATAAAATTGATTTTGGGGATAATTCCATTTATATTCCAGTTTAGGAGAGTGAGAGACGTTAATTTATTTTGAGGCATGTTCTTGATTGTTTTGAGTATTATTGATCTGAGATAAATATGGATGTGACACAAGCGCTATTTGAATTTGGTTGTTGATTATGGGAATTAGGACTTTAATGACTTGGTTTATTATTTCTGAGATTATATCAGGGTGTAGGGATGTGTTATGGTGGGAGGGGAAGTGGGTGTGCAGAGTTTGTTGATGGGTGTTGTGAATAAGATGGAATAATATATTGTTGGGGAGGAGGTGGAAGGTTTCGAGGGAGCGGAGGAGGAAGGGATTGTTGGGGAGGGGTTTTAGACTGACTATAGTTGGCTTTAGCGTGAAGTGGTGGAAATGAGGAGGGGGAGGGAAATTATTAACTGCCTGTGAATAAAGATAGATGAAGTTCTTTGCATGAATGATTCTTGTCTTTTTTTTTTGGAAATATTCACATTTGCGTGATGACGCTAGATGAGCTTGGTTACAATTAACGCAAGTGGGAATAAATTGGGGGTTTAAATTGCATTTACCCGGTTTATGGGAGTTGGCGCATCTTACACATTTTGAAGTTTTCTTACAATAATTTTTAGTGTGTTCGAAGTCCTGACATCTTTTGCATCTCACAATAAATGAATTACGGCGTCTGAGTTCAACTGCAACAACGGCACTGAAAAGTCTATTGGTGCTAAATAGTTTTTCAAAGGTTGATCTGTCATTCACTAGAACTGCACATAATGGCATGGGAGATTTATCAGTACTTAACAAGCGGGTTACTTTGACGTTCAGAATATTAGCCGAGCTAAGTTCTACAGTCATTTCACCTTCGTAGTCTATCGGCACTCCACGAATAACTGCACTAAAGGTGTTGGCTGAAGGGTCTCTGAACGTGTGATATTGACACTTTTTGACTGTTTTGACTAAATATTCTGATAAAGAAAGTGAATAGTTTTTTGTTTTTTTTTTAATCGTCTACAAATCTCGTACAGAGGCACTACAATATCATCAATTGAAGCCCTGAGCCATCTCAGTCGTCCCTTGGTATTGTCTCACCCACCCCGTGATATTCCACGACGCTCCTTGACTCCGCAACGTTGACTCCCATTCGCTTTCGACGAGACTTACCCCGGTCCCCCAATGTGGGTCGTGACCTCTCGTGGAAAATCCTGCCATCACCGGGAATCGAACTCGTAGTTTTGCATCACCATAAATCTTTATCGAAAAATGATAATCTTTAGACTAGCAGATAAGTTCAATGTTGTCAAATATACTCTGGATTTTAGGAATTAAGCGGGAGCGGTATCACAGAGCGCGGTTACCAATTAAAAGTTTTGAAAATCAATACCAATTAAAGGTTAAAGTGAGGTTATAAACAGGAAGTTTGTGCATCTCGAACGCTGTAGCATTATCGATCTTCTGTGCATGTGCAGTTCAAGTTTCGTATTACTTTCGTGCATCTGCGCATGCGTAGAAGATTGACAGTGCTGTCCGCTGTGGCATGCACAAACTCTCTAATATATTTCGCTCGTTCGCGCTGTCGCGGTGCGGTGGTGTTGTAGGTCGCCATCACGGACCGAGAGAGGTGGCTCATGGCATCAACTGAGGTCACTGTAGTTCCTCTGACCGGCAGGTCCTAGGTTCGCGTCCCGATGGTGACAGGATTTTCGACACTAGCTAAAGAGCTAGTCGAAACCGTCGCTGTCTGGGGGATAATTCTAATGGCCGGCTGCTCCAATCGGTTGTGATCTGTGGTTTCTCTGAACAATATCAAGCGAATAGAGGACGGGCCAACCGTCCGTCATTTACCTAACACACGGGCAATTAGACCGCGCGCAATATTTCCTTCCCCTTGTAAATGATCTCGGCTGTCCGGGTGACGCCGCGTCGAAGACTGTGTTGCCGACGTTTCGACCATCTCTTCGTGGTCTTCCTCAGGGCTGGTCTGCAGAAACGACCTCGAAAAGATGGTCGAAACGTCGGTAACACAGCCTTCGACGCGGCGTCACCCGGACAGCCAAGATCGTTTAGAGTGAAGGAAAGTGTTACTCTTTTCACTTACATATTTAGTGTAAAATTGAATTATGTAAACAAAATTCTTATTTATTTTAAATTATAATGGAAGAATAAATTATAATAGTCGAAAAATAACAACAATGAGGATGTATTTTCTATTGCAAAGATTGGAATAATACATTTTATAGTATTTATAAAGATATGCTCGACGCTTTTCCCAATCTTCAGTTCTCGTTTCAAAAATGAAATTCTGAAATGTCAGGCTAGGGCAGGATCGACCTTCACTCTATTACTTGTTTCTTTCCTTCATACGAAAGGGAAGGAAAGCAATTATTTAAAACTATTTATTTATTTAATCAAATTCGTGGGTGATACTCTTTTTATAGTAAAAATACAAATAAATAAAATGGCAAAATATCTCATAGGTGGAACGTAGTATAAAGAATGAAAATAAAAGTACTTACAAACTTGCAAATTTAAAATTTTACATAGTGGTAATTAAGTTGTCTATTCAAAAAATCTTGAAAGGCATTATTTCTAGTTGTCAAAGTATCATAATCAGCGCGTAAGCTATTCGCCAAAACACAAATATGATTCATCGTCTCATTATCGCAATAGTTTCTCGCAGACGTGTCAACTAAAAAGGAAGTCGTTCTCCTAAAGATTCGCTATGGTATACTAAACGGTATTCAATAAAAAATGTCTGTGAAATCTATTTTATCCAATAAAATATCACGTAGAAAATAAATATCAGCACGCTTTCTTCTATAATAATAATAATAATAATAATAATAATAATAATAATAATAATAATAATAATAATAATAATAATAATAATAATAATAATAATAATAATAATAATAATTTATTGCTTATAGCAGGTAGTATCAAGCAAAGTCTGTCTAGAAATTATTTAAAATTACAGTAAGTTAATTACATTTTTTACTACATTCACTTACAGCAATAAATTAACAAATTTATATTATCTTGATAAATTATATGATAAAAATATATAAAGTTTACTTGATAACTTGCATGATTAATAAAGCATGCAAGTGCTCCCAATAAACATTAATATAATTTACATTTTAATTATACAAATTCACATTATTAAATTAAGAATAACATTAATAATGTATTGTTTTAAGAAACTAGCAGATTATGATACAGTGAAAAAACAACAAATTACAATTAGTGTAATTCACATTATCTTACAGTAATAGTTTAATAAACTTGCCATAACTTGAATATATTAGGTGTTAATAATAATTGTAAGTGCTTACAATATCCTGACATATAATTACAATATTTACTATATTATTAAATAGTACATTGTCTTATTGATACTGAATGACTGGTACACAGTGGTCATTCTTGTAGCGGTACATGGTTTTTCTAAACGTCTATTCTATAATGAAGGTTATTTAATTTAGATCTTAATAGAATGACATCATGGTCATGGTTGTCAGGGACCATTGTCAGGCCAACTCTATGGGCAAAACCCGTAGGAACTTATGTTGAACTCTTTCAACGGCTCATATACTCGATTTTGCATGTGGGTTCCAAACAGGCGATGCGTACTCAAGAATTGGCATAACAAGTGCTCGATAAAGAACCAACATTCCGCTTTTCACTATTCTTATAAAAAAATAACACTAATTTCATGAGTATCGCTAAAGGTTGCTACGCGCAACGGAGAATATCATAATCGCGGACGCTTGCTTTCCAGCAGGCCGTTAAAAAGAGATCAAACGCTTTGGCACACTTTGTCACTGAGTGGGGGACGTCGCGCGCATGCGCTGCCACCTCCCGATCCGGCCTGAAGACGTTGGAAGCATTCGTCAACGGCCTGAGCATCGCTCGCGCACTGCCTGCGTTGCTTGGACGCGCCGGTGTCAATCTATGACGCCGAACTCACGGAAGACCGAATAAATGAAAGAAATCTAAATAAATACGAAGGAATACGTGATTTTTTATTTCCTTGGGCGTTGCCACACGACTTGCACACCCAAAGAATGAAAACGCCACTGAGGACGAAGCTGGATCTCACCAACCAGCAGGGCAAGATCACCGCCACTTCCTGAGGAAAAAAGCACGAATACTACACTTAGGGACCAATGACAGCAGTTGACGCGCTCGGAATCATCAGTCAATCTCCATCACGGTGTAAGAAAATTCTCACATCGTGGTCACCACGTTCTCACGGAATTGAGTTAATTGTGTCTTGTCGTTTCGATAAGCGATAAGGGCCAAATTGGCTATTCTTGTAAAGTTGTAATGGTTTTCACGTTTCATGTCTGAAAGGGTTAATTATTCTCTTTCAAATTAACTGATCAGTTTTTTTTTAATAAACGTGTGCGTAATATGCATGTGGACATCAATCGTTATGCACGTGCTCTCAAAGAAGAATATTCTTCCATGATCCACTCGCCAACGAACAGGAACCATGTTTTTACGTTGCTTAGTATTATACTTGCAGATATCATTGTGCAATGTATTCTGTTTGTATTATACATAACATGGCGGCGCCCATTTCTTAGCAGTGCTTCCCGGGACGATGTAGAACATCCAGGTCGTTATGTGACAACAAGAATGACAAGAAGTGATATACGCAGCAGCTACGCTCTTAATTTCCCTCGATTCTCAAACGTATTACGTTCCTGTAAAATCCGAAGCTTCCGTGCATGAATGAACGTAACGATTGCATTCACCATGTTTTGGGTTCCAGTGAGACGGATCTGTCACTGGGGACCGCTCACAGCTTTAGGTTTGTGAAATTACGTATAGTGTTGTCATTATAATACAATGTGACAGTTCCTGGCCCACAATAAATAATATCTGACTGGCATGAAGGATTTATTTTACAAGTGATACCCTATGTGGTGACTGGGATATGTGGCGTGTTTAACCAAACCCAATTTTCACTCTACTGGCATTCTAATTCATTGTCATTTTGCAGGTATTATTAAGTGTGTCACATTTATGACAGTTCATTGTAGTAGTATGTGGTGGCCGCCAACTGATTCTATTGGTGGGTGCCTCAATTCTGGGATATTCTTAGTATTCAGTCTTCTGACTCTTTACAATTTTCTCAATGCAATATATGAGGGTCCTGGATACTTGCCTCTACAATGGAGACCGGTAAAATAATTAACATTCAATGGGCATATTCACTGCAAAGTATGTAAAAGGAAAAATAAACTCAAAGTTACAATTTTTCTAACAGGAAAAAGAAGAAGCAGAAGAATTCCTACAATACTGTAACACTTGCGAGGGATATAAAGCTCCTCGCTCTCATCATTGTCGCAAGTGTAAGTTTTGTATTTTTCAAGAGAGTATAATGTTAAACTGCATCAAACAAATATAGAGATTTACAAGAGCATCATAGTCTCAATTTAAAAATTAACAAGTGACTTTTACATTTCAGACATTATGAACAATTATTACTAAATATGAAAATATTTATGCTCATCTTTCTAAAACACCTGCACAATTGATGGTTTGTCGTCCTGTCACTAGAAAAGTCACAGTCATCATTTCATAATGATTAATTTCTTTACAATAGCACATGTCATTTGTTTCAGGCAAACGATGTGTAATGAAAATGGATCACCACTGTCCATGGATCAACAACTGTGTGGGTCACCTAAATCACACGCATTTCACTCTCTTCCTCTTTTTTGCTGTTTGTGGCTGCCTGCAAGCAAGTGTGGTTCTCTCATGCTCTCTGTATCGTGCCATTAATCGTGTGTGGTATCTGTATTATGGAACTGGCCATGAGCCAATTGTCTACCTCAGTATGTCCACACTTGCCTTTTGTGTATTCTGTTTGGGACTTTCCATTGGAGTGGTGCTGGCAGTTGGAATGTTACTTTACTTCCAGGTAATTTTAAACAGCTGAACCAATTATCTCTTTTTCATCAAAATGTGTTAGTTTTTCTTGTGCAAAAAAATTGTTGAAAGAAATTAAATTATTATTTTTGCCATAATCGTAATTTCCCCTGATTGCATGTTCCAGTAAGTATTCTAGAAATAATGTTATACATTATTGTAAAATCATTGATCACATTGATGTAAAATCCCTCTTCATTATCTAATTCTGTCAGCAAAATTGTTTGCTACTTAAAACTCATGTTATTTTAGACTTGAGTATTGATAAAAAAAAAATATTAAAAAAGTGTCTTCTGTTATGTGCTGTTAAGATCCATTATTGAGCCAAGTACTGTTCTGTAAAGTTCTCAAATTGACAGTTTCATTTCAGTTATTTTATTTGTTAGTTTTTCTTTGTATGACTATTATCATTTTGTTTAGGTTTTAATATTGAATTAAAAAAATAAGTTGTAAAGGTTTATAATTTGAAATATTTTCAGATGAGAGCTATTTTAAGAAACCAGACAGGTATAGAAGACTGGATTGTAGAGAAAGCAAAACATCGTCGTCTAGGCTCCGACTCTGTTTTCATTTATCCTTACAATCTTGGATGGAAAAAGAATTTTATTCAGGTGAGACAGCTTTTAAGAGTATTGTGAGAGAAATTAGTGAAATCACCTTATTGAGTTTTTAAAACAATGATGTTATCTGAATTATTCACAGGTTATTAATCTCTCTTGTACTCCGGCTGGTGATGGTATTGAGTGGCCAGTTCGTGGAGATTGCGATCAATACACTCTTACAGTAAGTACATATTTAATGCATGCAAAAATGTTGTAGAAGTGTGGATTAATCTGACAGGATTAACCTGTCAGATGTGGATTAAAACTTTCATTGCAGCCCCTAAAAATGTAACATAAATAGTGATAATAAATTTTACAGTAAAATTGAAATGAATCTCTCCAAAATCAAGGTGACATTTTATAATCAAAATTAGTGAATGTATAGTATGAAATGTCAACATCAATTTCCAATTGTTTCATTAGACTGACAATGCAATCAGAAGGAAATGGTTTTTGAATGCACATTGTGCAGAAGTAATCATCATTTTTGCATTTTAATTTTCCTAATTAATGTGTCCATGTATAACAGTTTTAAAATGTTCAAAATTGGTTGAAATATAAATAGAGCCATTATAGAAAGAAGTGGCTAAAAAAAAATCTTGAAGTTAAAAACTTTAAAGCAACTTGAGAAAAGTTTCATATTTTAAACATCACTCTGGTACCAATCATTTTCAAATAAATTGTAAAGAAGTTAAACTCCAAAATAAATAAAATTGCTGATGCATTTAATTATGCTCAAAGAGAGGAGATTAAAGAGAGCCATCTTCATAATTACACATTTTCTTTACTAAGATAATCCACAATTAAATATGAATTTAAGAACCAAATGTCATATTTTTTAAAAATTATTTTTGTTATAGACGCAAATGAAAGCGTACATTTTTTCAGATTCCTTAATAAGTGTATTACTCAGGAAAGCTTTGAAATGATTTATTTAATATGTGGCTCTCAAAGATTATTTTGTTATTCACCACTATGCCTACAAATTTCACATTAACTGAATTATCATTGGGCACTTCTTTTAGGCTAAAAATTAAACATTAGTCCTGAACCACTGATCAGCTATGTACAACAACTAGGTACTGCGTTTTTTGTTAGTTTGTTGTTGTTGGCTGTGTGTGTTTTTTTGTTGTTGTGTTTTTGAGTGCTTGAAGATCTTGTGAAAAGTGTGTGGGTACAAAAGTAGGTAGATCATTAATAATCAGTTGAAATAGCAAAGGTCCAAGACTAGAACTTTGGGAGTCACCACATTTAATTTTTTCTTTATTTGTTCATTTATTTCTGAAACAGACAATTTGTTTACAGTCCTGGAGATAAGATCTTATTTGGTCATGTCCTGCGCCATTTATATTATATTAATTTAGTTTGCTTAGTAGGTATGCATGATCTATGCAATTGTAAGCTTTACTCAGGTACAAAAAGTTGCCTGAGGAAAGTCTTATCTCTCTCGAAGACATTAAGAACTTTTTTAATTAGAGAAATGATTAAGTCAATAGAGAGTTTGAGCACACCATAGCGGACAGCACTATCAATCTTCTGTACATAAGTAGGTGCACTAATGTGATGTGAAACTTGAACTGCGCATGCGCAGAAGATCGATAGTGCTTTATCATTCCAGGGTGTACAAACTGTCCAATTGTTGACCTGTTTCTTAACCCAAATATACATTACTGATTTTGTTACAAAGATCAAGAGAGATGCTTAATTATGAGTGCATTACTGATTCAAAGGTTTACAAAACTATAGAGACTAAAGCTGTAACTATTTTATAGTTTGTTTCCCTTTTCATATATCAGTATCACCTTTGATAATTTTAATGGGTTTGGGTTGATCCCTTCCTCAAACATTTGTTTATTCAAAAGGAGAGTGGCTCTAATAAATAGTCATTAATTTTCTTCAGAAGATTGCAAGATATTCTGTACTAGGATGTGCCTTATTTTGCCCAAAAAAGTTTTTTTGCCAATTTTTTTGAGCTCACCCCCTAAATATTTTCCATTTTGTCAAATTTACTCAAAAATAAAATTTCATCTTAATAGGCTGATATTAAACCATGTCAACTTGAGTGCAAAATTTGAATTTTAGGAATTATTGGGTTTGTTGTTTTAAGTCAGTGGAAAACTATTCTTAAATGTTTAATATATAATTTTGTATTACAATTTAGACTGTTATGGTTTTTACTTTTCTTGTGGGTACTTTCTTTTCAGTGTCTCTTTCTAGCAATCTGGGTGCAGTGAATGTTGTTCTTGAATTCAACACAACACAAATTGCTTTTGCTCATCTACAGTCAGTGGCCCATGAAAATCTTTGCATTAATTTAGCATCCCTTTCAGCACAGTCATTCACTGCTTTCACCTTCTTAGCTTTTCTTTGAGCTTCTAAATTTGAAGAGTTGCTTATCCAGGTGGAAGAACGTTCTTGAATAAAACTGTCCATCTTGAGGCAATAGAACAGATATCTGCTTTTGGTTGACACAAATTCAGCTATTTTTGCTGAAATAAGTATAAGATTGAATTAGGGGATGTATTGAATACTAAAGAATTAATAACATAGGTCAACAATGTTTTTTCACCAGAAAAGCTAATAAATGTTTTTAATAGAGTTAAGTGTGTTGATTGCAAGTATGGTATCAGTCGCTTATCACATACAGTTTCTCGGTAATCAGACTTTTATTGTTCTCACCGGTCATGGTTTCCTGGAACTCGCTGTGGACTTCCTTTGGACAATGCGTATCACGAATCATATCCATGCACTTCGCAGAAATGAGACTGTGTCTCCTGTTGTGAACCAACAAGAGTGCGTCTAATGAGAAAGATATGTGTCCACTGCTGAATATATTACAAGAAGTTCTACGACAGTGGGTCATCGATGTTGCCACGAGGTGTGCACATTCCTCAGCGCAAAAGGGAAATGAGCACTTCGGTTTATCGTATCCCAGGTAACGTCTCCTCAATACAGATATTTTCCATTTTGCGAGTTTTACTTCCTTTAAGGCAAGAACTCATTGATTACTTACATGAAGTTGAAAGTATTTGAATGGTCAAATATAAAGTAATTGCACTAATTCTGAAAATTTAAATGCTGTACTAGAACCAATTCAGTACAATCGTTATCAGTGGGACATCTGAGGAGATTTAAAAGTGATCAATATGTTCGAGGGTTTACCAAGTTCTGTTGCTTCCTTTGCCTGTGGAATAGTCGAGATACGGTACCACATTATATCAAACGTGACTGGGCACCAAGAATCTCTTTCAATCAAGTAGAAGAAGATTTCCGACATGTCCAATTGGTTGCTACTTACAGTTTGCTTCAGACACCATTGCACACTAAGCTTAGCTTGATTAAAACCTTTGTAAAAGCACTTGGCAAAAGAAATTTGAATGGTTTCCAGTACTTAAGTGAAAAGAATTGCAAATATCTTCTTCTTCTTCTTCTTCTTCTTCCTTTCAGGAATTAAGCATGAATGCCTGTTCCGTCTTCACTTGCACTTCAGCTCCATCTCTTTCTGGGCCTCCCGACATCTCTCCTACCCTTCGGTCGGTATTGCATCACTAAGCGTGGAATTCTTTCTTCACCCATTCTTCCAATGTGATGTCTCCATGATTCTCTGTATTCCTCTATCTTTTCATTTATATTATATATATCCAGTTCTTTACGGATATCTTCGTTTCTGATGTGATCTTGTTTTATGCAGCCTTTAACTTTCCTGAGAAATCTCATTTCCGCTGCTTGGATTTTACTTTTATCTCTCCTTTTGCTATCCACGATTCACTTCCATACATGAGAACTGGAGCAGCCATTGTTTTATAAAATTTTATTTTGGTGTCTTTCCTTGTTTTGTTCTGAAGTGTTCGGTTTATTATGCCACATAGTGATTGAAATTTATTGATCTTATTCTCTATGTCTTTATCTCTGTCATAACTGATCTCGCAACCAAGATAATTGAAACTAGAAATCTGTTCGATTACTGTATCGTCAATTACTATTTTTGAGCGAACGGGGTGTTTACCATAATGGGCCATAACCTTTGTTTTCTTTTTTGATATCCGGAGATTATATTCGAGCCCTCCCAGTAGATGTAGTTTGTATACGGCTTTTTGTAATTCGTCTTCACTTTCTTGCAGTATTGTTATGTCATCTGCATAAAGAATAACATTTAGATGTTTGTTCTTCTTTAACTGGATTCCAGGACCCACCATACATTTCCATTTTTTAATGAGATCATCTACATATATATTAAATAGCGTTGGAGATAAACTACATCCTTGTTTGAGTCCTCCATTTGTCAAAATTTCTTCAGTTTTCTTCGTACCAGTGTTAATTATAATTTTTGTGCCCATATATAAACTTTTTATGGTATTTATTAGGTGTTCAGGATAGCCACTTTTACTCATTACATTCCACAATTTGACTCGATCCACACTGTCGAAGGCTTTCTCGAAGTCAATAAAGGCTAAATGGGTCTCTATATTGACTTCTCGTCGTTTTTCTAAAATCCTTTTGATACTAAAAATGTTGTCACTGCATGAGCGTCCTTTCCGAAATCCCGATTGTTCTTCTTGTAATTTAACTTCTGTAATGATTTTTAATCGAGTATTAATTATTTTTGCAAATATTTTATAAGCGACATTCATGAGACTAATACCTCTATAGTTCCCGCACTCATTTCTTTGACCCTTTTTAAAGATAGATATAACCTCCGTCGTTTTCCAGCTATTAGGTGTTTTATAGCTTTTCCAACATTCATTGTACAGATGAAGCAACCTAAACTCACAGATAGGTCCTGCATATTTTAAAAGTTCCATGTTAATACCATCAGGGCCACATGCCTTCCTGTTTTTCATTGTTTTTAATGCTAACTTAAATTCTTCCAAGGAGATGAGGTCCACCGAACTGTTGTAACAGAGCTCTTCCTCTTGAGAGTCGATAGTTTCTGTACACCAAAGTTTTCTATAGTGTTCTTTCCATTGTTCTTCATTAATGATTTGTATATCTGCAACATCTTTCTGTGGCTTATTTAGATGCCGAAATACCTTATAAGCAAACATTTGCCTTCCATGTATATCGTTTTCTATATTACTTATAAATCTATCCCATGAATCGTAATGTGCAGATCTAATTAAATGTTTAGCATTATTCCTTTTTTGTATGTATTTCTCCCTTGCTTCGGGGGTTTTGTTTTGTAGGAAATTTCTGTATGCTATTTCTTTATCGTTTACCGCTTTTGCTATACAGTCGTTCCATATTCTCAGTCCTTTTGTTTTTCTATTCTTCTTTTTCTTTCCTATTGTTTCGTTTGCGGCCCTCTCTATACAATTCTTTATGTTTTGCCATTCTTCATCCACATCGTTAACAGTAGGTACACTTAATAGATACTGTTGTAATCGATTTTGGTAAAATCGCTTGATACTTTCGTGTTCTAACAAGTACACTTTGAAGATTTCTTGACATGTCTCTTTTCTTGTCCTCATTTTCTTCCATTTTGCTATCATCGTGATAGATGCAATCACCAGGTAGTGATCTGAGTATATGTCACTTCCTCGGTGTACTTGGACATTCTCTATTTGCTTACAGATTTTATCATTTGCAATTATATAATCTATTAGTGATCTGTGGCCTCTGGCACTCCAGGTGAATTTATGAATATCCTTTTTTCTGAAAAAGGTATTAGTAATTTTCAGCTGATTAAAAGTCGCAAATTGACGAAGTTCTTCTCCGTTTCTATTCAAATGTTGTTCTCCAAATGCTCCCACAACTCCCGGGATTGGAATGTTACCAACTCTTGCGTTGAGATCGCCGCAGATGAGAACATGATTGTTCTTGTTGATTTTGCTTAACTGCTTTTGAAGTTCGTCATAAAATGTCTTTGTGTCCTCTTTCCTTCCTTCTTCAGGAGCGTAGACACCTATCAGTATTAAATAACCTCTATCTATTTTAAATTTGCACGTGACGATTCTTTCATTTATAAAGGAATATTCCACTATCCTATGTTTCCACCTCCTATTAACCATAATTGCTACCCCACAGCTTGCCCGTCTGTTTTGGGTTACTCCACTGTATATCATTGTGTAATGGCTAAGATCTTTCGTGCCTTTCAGTTTCTTTTTCGTTTCAGGTATGACAGCTATATCAATCCCTTTTTCATTTAATTTGATATCTAGTTCATCTTCATTATTACATAGTCCTCTGACATTCCATGTGGCTAGTTTTAATCGTCCCGTAATACCGAATCGTTTATCCTTGACTCGCCTAAGTTGTCTCCGTAATCCATCCGGTTGTGCATTGTGAAGAGAGCCAGTAATAATAAGAATCCCCTGGCCGCGGTACGAGCGCTGCGCAGGTTAAGTTCAGTGATGGGGCTGCCACCTCACAGCTTCCGAACCAGCTGGGTGGTATTTTGGACCACCATTCCTAGGCGGATTGCCTTCACCGGACTAAGAGTTCCGCCCACCCTTTCGAGGGCAACCTTGCCATTTCGAAGATCTTTTCCGACAGAACTACCGTTCAGGCCCTCTTCATTGGGTCCTCTTCTGGAGTACTTCTTCGTCTCACCCCTCCCCTTCGACCTGCCCGGCAAGGGAGGCCCTGCCAGTAGCTACGCTACCACCGGTTTAGCTCTCAGGATCACGGGGGTACTCAAACTCCACCACCAATGTTAAGGTCACGTACTCCCTAGGTGGAGTATTGCAAATATCTCCTGCCAAAAAGGTTTCTTTGTGGAATCACAGATCAGGGAGCTATTGAAGGCCCCAATATTTGAAGTACAACTGAGTGATATCAAAAAGAGGGCATGAAAGAATTTTCTGTAGCTTTGTCACAGTTTTCTTGGTAATAACAAGGCTTCTTATTACAAAGGTGTTCAGGAATTACTAGATGCATATCAAGACATGCTATGTCACATGCCACTAAAACTTCATTTCCTGCATTCCCATTTAGACTTTTCCCATCCAACATAGGTGATTTTAGTGATGAGATGGGAGAGAGGTTTCACCAGGACATTAAAGTTATGGAGATGAGGTACCAAGGGTTTTGGAATTCATACATGCCTGCAGACTATTGTTGCTTTGCCGAGATGATTCACAAAAGGAAATGAACAGCTGTGCATTTGTAGTTGGCAAATCTGTTTTTATTCAACTTTTGACTTATCTTTACTATTCAATATATTTAGTATTAACTCATGATATCTGTTAATGACCTATAAATAAGCGTCAAGTTTACCTTCGTAGCCCCAGAAATTGAACATATATGTTTTTCCAAAAATGTGTTTCTTTCAACAATGGTATGTGATAAGCAAAAACCCAAACCAGATTCGTATTTAGATTAAAAAACTGATGTACAAACACCTGCTTTCATCTGTGGCGATTAAATTTATTTTAAAATTGTTGACCTGTGTAATTAAAGAACGCTAATCAGGATGCAATTGCGCTTACCGTATAATTCTCCATCCAATTCTCCATGAGAAGGAGTATATCTCTTCCCCATGTGTAGATTCTCTCTGGTAAAATTTGTTAACATTTTGATTTTGATTTGTTCATCTACTTCATTGTCAAAGAGTGATAGGACCATTCTTCTGATAAATGCCACATATGGTGACTTAATTTCTTTAGGGCTACTTTTGAAATTGTGGAATCTATCTTTTCATAAGATTTTAGAACTTTTAAAAGCAGAGATCTTGATAAAGTGTTTTTAACAGATGCACTGTACAGAAGCCATTATTTCTCAGTCATCTCTTAAAGAATCTGTAATTACACTCGATAGACCAGGAGCGGTAGCTCAGTACATCAACTGATGTCACTGCAGCGTCTCTGACCGGGAGGTCCTAGGTTTGAGTCCTGACGGCGGCAGGATTTTCAACACTAGCTTTTCAGCTAGGTCGAATTCAGTTGCTGTCTGGAGGAGAATTCTAGCGGCTTGCTGCTCTGATCGGTAGTTTTTCATGGTTTCTCCGATCAACTCCAGGCGAATGCCGGAGCAGTATCGTAACAAATGGGCCGCAACTCTGCGTGATCTTTCCTTCCTCTTCCTTGTCCTATCTTCAGCCCTTACACACACGCACACATGCACACACGTACACACGTACACACGTACACATACACGTACACACGTACACACGTACACGTACACGTACACTAACGTGCACTAGACTATCTCATATTCTGGGAGACTGGTCAGGAGCTTAGAGCTTGTTCCGGCTGGGGCAGTTCCCCGCTGGTGTCCTGGTTAGGAGAAAACCTCGCTAACCGACGGTAGGTCAGCGCCGGATATCGCCATCCAGCAGGGGAAGATCACCGCCATCTCCTGAGGAAAACATGCACTACATTTATGAAACTAATGACCAACGCCGTTGATGTGCCCGCAAACACGAAAAAATCAATCAATCAATACACTGGATAGTTTAAGTTCTGATCTTAGAAGAAACATTTTTAAACTATAAATAGCTCTTGCTAGTCATTGAACTCGATTCATCATTCTGCAAGAATGTAGTTTTAGTTTTCCAGAGGGTGCTCCAAAAACATTAAGAAGGATTATATAATTCACCTCCATAAATACCCAACAGATCTTCAATTTTGGACTCGCTGATAATTGTTCCACATTCTCTTTGCCAGTTTGAAAATATTCACATTAATGCTTTCCGGCATGTTTAAAAAGTGGTAGGTCAAGACTGCTTGTTACATCACATATTTTACATACAAAAACACGTTTTAAAATAAGTTTGCATATGTGATAACGGCATGGAAAGAAAGAAAATTCTCAGTCCAGTTTTTCTTCAAGAAAGACACATATTCGTTTAAAACACCCCATGTTTGCCATAGTTGTGTCACAGCAGAAAATTTGTACATTGTCTTCTATACCGCCACATTAATGCATTCCAAACAGTGTTTGCTTGCCCTTTACCAGAGAAATTCCACAGTTTTGGAACACCGATGAATTGCTTACTGTCCCCAAAAAAACAGCAATTGGAAGCCTTTCTTCTTTTGTGTCCTTGGTATTATATACAGGCAACAGTTTACCATGTCAGTGAACAGTAAGAATTTCAGATTTTGAAAGTAGGTTTAATTGTTTCACAATATTTTCTTCTCGTCTTGTGTCTGATCCGAAAAATAGATTTATTAATAGAGAGTTCTTTGGGGTATTGTGGCCAAGTGCCTCTGCTCACCTGAAGGATGTATATTGAATCTCGTAACATTCAACTGGCCTTTATCTAAAGCGGCCACTAGTTTAAAAGTAATGAAATTTTAGGTGCCAAGCCTTGCAGTGTTCTTATTGATGTACTCTCAGAATTCTTTCCTAAAAATTCAACCATTGATTTCATCTGAACTTGGAAGTTCGTTATCTGAATCTTCAGATGATGGAGGAGGAACAGCAGAAGATGTAGGTAGACACTGCACACTGTTGTTTCTCTTTCCTTTTCTCTCCTTTTAATGCTTTTTGCCTTTCTTCTTTATTTGTGAGATTTTGGTCTACTCCTGCAAGATAGCTTTTATATCATGGCTCTCGCTGCTGAAGTAAAAACATCCTGTCTTCTTCCAACGCAATCATTTTTAAAGCATTTGCATGCGCAATGTCAGATTGTCCAAATTATTTGTGAACTTTTCTTTGTGTTGTTTAAACATATTTTCACACTTCTGAGCATTTTTTGTAATTTTCTCCATTCTGAATACTAGTTAATTTGCTTTTGCAAACAATGCTGATTAGCTCTTGTTGGAAATCTTGCTTTCTCCCAAATATCATGCACTTGTGAACCACAAGATAAACACTTACACAAACTGTTAATTTTTCTACCCATATGTTATAAAAGAAAACTTCAATCACAGGTTTATTTGATGGTAATTTGTGTTGAGTTATTTGGTGTTTTATATCTCCTGTTAAAAAACATGTTTCCTGGCACTGCGTAATTCATATGACATTATGTTAGATTAGCAACCTGTGAACACATGTGACATAATTAATTGAAATTCGTTTACTGTTAGGCTCAAGTCTGACTCAGCACTGGATGGCTAGTCTGGAGTTGTTTGTTTTGCGAGTTCATGCTCAAGTCAGCACAGGTTAGAACTTCACCAAAAGTTTGTTTAGGCAAGTTTTAAGGTCATTCAAACAAAATTGGAGGGTGAGTGTTCAAAAATGTCCAAGTCGTAATAAGAGGGCCACCCTAATGCTGTATATATCAACAGAAACCGAAGACTTAATTTTCCTCACTATATCCAAAATTATCCAAGGAGATACTTCAGAGAATGCAAAAGTACCACTGTGATTTTGGTCTTTTGCCTTCTCATTAGTTCAGGAGAGGGTTTCAATTGGTTTTGTAATGTTGTTGTGGAGTTCTTTTACAGAGTAGATGAATTAAATTGATTTGGGTGTATTATTACATTGTTTTGGAACTATTGTGACTATTTATAATTGATCATGCCTTGTTGCATTTATTATTTAATCTTTCAAGGTTTTTAAAGTTGCGCTACTTTTTGGCTTTGTTTAAAGCCAGTTTATATTATTTTCTCACCTGCAGGTAAATTAGTCTTGCAGTCTCAGTCATGCTTGTTTTAAACAACACATAGTAATAATCTTATCTTCCATATCTGATAAACATAGACAGTACCAGTTAGCTTTCTTTTTTGGTACGTGTATTTTGTAGAGGTTTTTTTCGACTTCATTTTGTTTGAGGAATATATTTTTTAAGGATATTTAGAAAAAACAGTGAAAAATCTTTCAAAAACTTTTTTCAGCTGCAAGTGTAATTGAGGACTGAAAATCGATTAGTTGATCCTCCCAGATTACCACACCAAGCTCCCGTTCCCTTAGGAAGAATGATTTTTGCAAGTTCTGTTACATTTTGTTAATAACAATATTCTATAAACCCTTTACTGGTGTCGAATGCAACTGTGCAGAACAAAGAAAGGAATTTATTTGTTCAGAAAGAAACATTAACCAATAAATAAAAAAACAGTCAAATTGTGTAAATTGGATACTTTTTTATTTCTGGGCTAATTTTCCTTTCTGAACAAATAAATTCATTTCTTTTGTAAATAATAAACAATTTACATGTTTCTGGAGTGTTTCTATGCTTCTGCAATGCAAATTTTTGCAAGAAAAGCATTTTTTCAAACCAGCTTTTGAGTGCTTATTGCAGCTGAACCATTCAGAATAGCCATGTAGTTGTGTAAAATACAAGAACGTAAAAATGGGGTTTTCCTGTAATATCAGTACTTCACATTTGCAAATTCATTAATTACTACTTGTTTACTTTACATGACCTAGTAGCCTATTTTGACACACAACCCAGAGCATGAGTTGCAGTTTATAGATCTAATCTCACTATAAGCAGGTTTTAATATTTTTTTACATGATAATGGCTATTGCAAAGTACAAAGTAATTTGCATGTTTCATGCGAATACTGGGGCCTAATCATACCTTTTGTTGATTTACTATCAATTGATTGTCTGGGCCTGCCTGAACTGCCTATTTCCCTGCACATTTAGATAGCCTGAAGTTATAATTCATTAAATGCACTTAGCCTATCCACTTTAGTCCTTAAGTTTCACGCAATGATTTTTTGTTATTAAGATTAAAATGTTGGCCAGGACTGATATGTAGCCCTGGTTGGCCACAACTGCCATATCTACCATACTTACATTCCTGAATTTCCTTACATTCCTACAAATTCTGGGCACACTTGGTTGCCTTTTTGACCTCTCTTTTAACTATAGACCAGTAAGTGAGATCATGCCTGTGAGGTATATTTACCACTATTATGGTAGTGTTCGTGTGTCCTGGCAAGGTTTTCTTCAGAGTTGATGTTGCTTTTGTTGTTTCATTGCAGGAAACTTCATTATCACCCATAATAATGATGACAATATCCTTCATTGTTAGCTGTGCAGAGTTTTCCTTGGCACCTTTAACCACTTCTTCAGATTTGGCCCCAGGTTTCACAGTTGCTTTGATGTCAAAACTGGAGCCCTGAGCTGTACTCCTCATGAACATTGCTAGGCCATGACCGTAGGAAGCTATGGTTGATATCCTAATTTTGTGTTTAGGCTTCTGCCTTGGGTTGGTTTGTTGCTTTGGCCGAGGCTGGGACCTAATTTCTTGCACTTCAATGGTTCAATTGGTTGAAAGACCTCCGTATTAGAACTTACTTTGCTATCATTTAATACACTGTATTGGTTACATAATGACAGTTCCAATACATTTCCACTACAAGACGCTCCTGCTTCTCAATTTCACTTTGCTTCATTCCATGTACAACTAACTTTTTTGTTCAGTCAATTTTAAGTGATCCAGCACAGTGATGGAGCTAGACAATTTGGGCCAGGAACAATACTGAAATGCAGGTTCATCAATAGTCCCTAAACATGGCTGCTGTAGTGTTTAGGTTATCTGTAGGAATGAAGTATATACCTTCAATTAACTACATTATGTGCTAGTAAGTGTAGATCAACTTCAATTTTCATAAAGTAAAAGTAGTTATTAGAAAGTGATGAAAAAGAAATGCAGAAATACTTACACTGCTCACACTACAAAATCGTTCATTTTAAACAGATGGCAATAGCACTGGAGGGAAAATAATCCGCAATTTCTCTGACTCCTTGAAAACATGCTTTGTCCCTAGGTACAAGAGTTTCCCCTACCCTAGCTTACAGATTAAGTATTATTTTTTTACCTAATGATTTTATTTTGAGAATATTTGAAACTAAACTATCCAACACATTTGAACAAAGTTGGATTTTCAGAGTATAAATTCTCTAAGAAGAAAAAGTCTCATAAATTGTGGGAATTCTGATTTGGTGTTATTGACGTTTTATGCAAAGAAATAAGAGGTCATCTTCCTCAACATAGTATTATTATTCAGATAGCTGGCTTTCGACAGCTTTGCCGTCATCATCAGTCTACAAGGTCCAGCAAAATATGAATGAATTACAAATAAGATACAAAATAAAGTAGCAAATTAAATTATAATTAATAGGTACATTTAAATTTTAATTACAAATAGCAGGTAAAATTTATAGCAATAAAATAGCAGATAAATTTTATCCGGAATCCGAAAGCTGGCTATCTGAATAAAAATACTATGTTGACAAAGATGGCCTCTTTTATTTTTTTGCAAAAGTCTCATAGCCTTACTTTGTTTTGTTGAGAACTGTTTGTAGCCTTTCGATTAAAAAACAGCAGATCACAAGAAATCGTATGGCCTTATTTCATTTACTAATATGTCTGTCCTAAGAAGAGACCCAAATTTTAGTTAGTTCTGAGTGAATATTGCCATTGTAGATAACTCTGCAAAACTGACTCTTTGTTCACAGAGAGAACAGCAGGAACAAAAAGCAGAAAAGCGAGTTCGAGCTCGACCATATCAAGCCATATCAGATTACTCAGGATCATGGGTCCCTATTACCCAGGGGTGGAGAGTAGTGTGTCATCCTCCATTTACTGATGAACCACGTATTCGTCTTCATCGTGGTGATAATGTAATGGTTACGCGATGGAGGAGGTATGTATTGGCAAAAAATAGCAACATTAGAACTTACTAATTGTAATATATTATTATTAACTTTTGACAGCTCAAATATTTTTGAAATATAAATTATAAATTAGTTAATAGAACTTTGTGCATCTCTGTTTTATTGGGTTGTTCAATTTTACTAAAAGGGGATAGTGGAATAAGAGAAACAAAAGTGCCCTCATGGTTAAACATTTTTTATGTTGAAAATCATATGTGAAGCCTGCCCACGGCTCCAAATTTTTTCTTTAAATTTCTTGTAAAAACTGAGTAAAATGCACTTATAAAAGTGGCATAGGTCCAGTTACCATGGTTTACTCTAAAGTTTCGAAAATTGTAAAAGTTTGAATTTTTTCTGGCGACTTCCTACAACTATAAAATTGAAGATAGAGATTTTTCCTACAAATGAAATTTGTTGTCCATAAATATCTTTCATTAAGGTCATGTAGATTTTTTTGAAAATTTTAGTAGTTTACGTGCAATAGTGCATGCAAAGAAAAAAGGAAAGGATAAAAAAATAGGAAAGCGTCCGGACCAAACAAAATCAACAACGAAATACTGAAGTATGGAGGTCAGACATTGCATAAACACCTCTTAAAGCTGTTTAATGTGCCCTGGAAGCAGCTCAAGATTCCTCAAGAATGGTTACAGGCGAAAATGGTGTCCCTGTCCAAGAAAGGTGATAGAACTAACACCCAGAATCATCAAGGAATTAGTCTGCTAGACTCTACCTACAAAGTGTATGCTAGAATTCTGAATCAACGACTGAAGGCAATAGCCAAAGCACTTCTCTCAGAAGAGCAAACGGGATTCAGAAAAGGCTGTTCATGTACCAATGCAATATTTACCTTAAAGCGATTGATTGAAGAGCGAAGAGAATATAACAAAGAAACGCTTCTTGCTTTTGTAGATCTTGAAAAGGCTCTTGACTACGATCGACACCTTCTTCTATGGGAAATATTAAACGGAGAGGTTACCCAAGAAACCCTAACGAAGCTATAAAGAGTGAATGTAGAGAGACTTCAATCATCTTTGGAAACTGTAAACCTAATATAATTGTCCCTATAAATAAAGAAGTAAGGCCAAGCTGTTCAATATCACCAACACTTTTTAACATATATCTGGACGACATATATAGAATATGGAAAAATAAAGTCGATAGGGGTGTACAATTAAAAGGCTCTTTTTACATCAATTCAATGTTATACGCTGATGACAAAGTGGTGATACAAGAGACTGAAAACAAGCTCCAAATGTCTGTTTTTATCTTAAAAAAAACACTTGAAGAATATGGACTTCAAATGTCCGCTCAAAAATCAAGTCATGTCATTCAGTGGCAAATATCCAGTAAGATCTAAAATAACAATAGGAAACTACAATTTAGAACAAGTTAGCAACTTCAAGTACTTAGGCTGTGATATATCCTATAATATAGATCATGACGTGGAAGATAAACTAGTAAAATTCCAAAATGTTTGTGGAACAATATATAAGTATCTTGGAAACCAAACACGAAAGGAGACATGGCTTAAATTTTACAAGACAATTGCAGTCCCCAAACTCGTGTATGCCAGCGAAACATGGGTGAACACGAAAAAGATCAAAAATGAAATACAAACGCCGGAAATGAAATTTCTCCGAAATACACTAGTGTTTGCTACTCGACAAGAAAGAATTATATGAAATCATTCTCAAAAATAAGTTAAAATGGGTACAACATGTATCGAGAATGCCAACGAACTGACTTCCATTCATAGCTATGAACTATAGAACAGATCACATGATCTAAACCCTGTCGGGAAGTAGAGTAGTAAAAGTACATGCAATATTTGCAATTTTAAAAATAACAAAAACAAGATTTTTTTATAAACGTCTCCAAATTTGTTCTTTAAATTGTTGGTAAGGATAGTACCAAACGCACCCTATCCGATAACATAAACACCATATTGCTCTATTGTTTTGTTTTTTTAAAATTACAAAAATGTAAGTTTTTTGACTTGTCTCACATTGGAGATATTTACACTAGAGCCAATTCCTTCACTTTATTAGATTTATGAGTACATGTGCTTTAAGTAATGTCAAATAAAGTTTCTCGTAAGCTCAACAGTTTTCTGTAAAAATAAGCTCTAAATTCTGCATTCTCAGAAACACTCAAACGCCATTTTCTCAAAGTGGCTCCAAATTTTATTCTTCAAATTTTTCCAATGAAAAGTGCTAATTGCACTGTTTAATATAACGTAAAGTTCATTTTTGTGTATCCTTTTGTTTTTTCAAAAATTACACAAACAAAAAAAATCTCTCAGCCATTAATATGCACATTTTGGTCGATTTGTATAAATTATTGCATTTGTGAGTGGAAGTACTTCAAAAGACTTCAAATGAAGTTTTCTGAAAACTCAATAGATTCCTGTGCAAAAGACCTTCAAATTTTGCATTTACAATAATGCTTCATCGCCATTTTCTTAAAAGAGCCTTCAAATTTTTCAATGAAAATTGTTATTTAGGACGCCGTTATAGCCTTCTTTAATATAATTGAAATATAATTTTGGTTCTACTATTTGGAAACTGAAAAATTGTGAAATTTTCAAAAAAAAATTTCTTTGGGCCTCAATAGATGGAAGCAGGCAAGAAGGAGGGACAAGACTGTACAGTACCAGTCCGCACCAAGGAAATTAGAAAACTTTATGACGAGAAAGTCTGTGCTATTCTGTAGCACCTCTAGTTGTTCAACTGTAATACTATATCTAAAACATGTGTCACGTCAAATCAGTTGTTTTTCTGGGCATCTTTATGAACTGATGTAAGTAAACCAATCAATTAACAAGAAATATAAATACGTTGTAAACACTACCCATGGGAACAACTTAGATACCCCAAACGGTCCTGAAATGATTATTACTTTTTACTTTCTTGCCTTATGAAATTCTTGATAAGAAGAGAAAGTTACATAATCATTAGCCTGAAAACTGTGAATTTTGATTCATGATATAAACAGCTGAAAAAATTCTTGAAACATCTTTATAATATATAGAAAGTTGCAAGAATGATTAAAGTCAATATTCATAGAAATAATGTTGTTAGAAAGATTTAAACTGATATAAGAAGCTTAAAAACATGTTGTTTTTTTTCATTTGTGCAAAGTACTCCAGGCAATCCGTTTTAAATCTGACAAAAAAGTTACTTTTTTTAACTTCAAATATAATATTCAACATAAAATGTTTTTATCCCTGAGAGCACTTTTGCATACCTTGTTCTTCCACCCCCTTTGAGATTGTATTATATTGTTTAGTCTGCAACACAAAGTAATGTGAAATTTAAAGTAATGTAAATTTGTGTGAAATGTAAAGATTCATCATTGATATACCATATGAGAAGACTCATTTAGAGCTAGTGCAAGGTATGTCTGAGAATCCAAGTTCAGATTTTTTAAAGCATTTTTTGCAATACCGGTTGAAGATAAATCAATATTGGCATTTAATTCAGATGGTACTCCAATTTTGACTTTGTCTTAACTGCCTTAATGCCTTCTTGTCTTATGTGTTATGTTACAGTGTCAATGTGACTGTATTTGCTTTTGTCTCTGAAGACCATGAAATGGTGTCCCAATCTCTTAATATTATCAAAATTATGGTGCAAATTGTAGAATCCCTTTCCTTATTTTCTTATTTTGTTGCCATTAAGTGTATAAACAGTAGCAAGAAAATACACCTGTATTCTATCATTTTTGTTAGGAACATGTTTCAGAGTTTGGAGATTATAAGTCCTGGTCAGTTGATTTGCTACTAATCCTCAAGAAGCAAATTACATTATATTGTGGGAGATCAAATGTGAGATAAAAGAACTTAAAGCCATGAGATTACTGAAAATTTTTATTTTTCAGATACTGGTTGTTTGGAGAAAGATTGCTTAATGATGAAACAGCTCCTCGGCAGAGGGGTTGGTTTCCTCGACGCTGTGTTGTAGAAGTAGATGGAGGATCTGGTGAACCAGTCCCTGATCGTAAACGCAAATGATGCTTTGCTCAAAGGGCAGAGAAAGGGCAGTGTGTAGAAACTTGGATTTAGCCATACTAATGCACTGGATACAAAAAAGCCCAATCAACGGACATTGCCACTGCCCTGTTCAGCAAAGCTGACTCTGCCAAATTTTCCCACCAGAAGAACCATTTCCAGCTACATGTTATGCACAAATGTTTTCCCCTACTACTTAATTAGTGTCTACGAAGACAATTTACATTATTGCAAAAAGTGACTTACTCCTAATACAGTCTTCTGAAAGTGTTTTAACATTTACAGTGTACTTGCTCTTAGTAATATAGGATGTGTTTGAGCTAGTACATTCCAGTGTATCAATCATGTGGTTATAGGTTGCAATGAGCCCTTGAATTGTGCTCTTGTAGTTGACCAATTTATCATGATCACAAAAATTGTGATCCTAGTCTCTTTTTGACACCAGAATTGATCCCAGTGCTGTAGTGCCTACACTGAGCCATCATTTTACATAGAGCTCATATTGATTTGACTATGTTAATCAATAGTACAGTGGCTGGGTACTTAAATATATTTTTATATAGGCTCTCTTAAATGATGAGAGATTGCAACTAGTCAACTGTGTTCTTTTGCTGTGTATATTTTTGCTTCCACTTGTTTATAGTCTTCTTTGGCACAAGGTACATAAATATATAAACATGTTTCTTTTAATAAAAGTCTATAATTTATTTTCCTGCACTTGTAACCATTTAAAACAAATTCCAAATATTCACCTAACTTTTTGACCATGAGCAAATTTCAGAATTCTTCACTACAAAATCTGTAGAAATCGTTTATTGATGGTAGAAAAATATTTACAGACTGATCACACAGTTAAGCTTTTATAGTGAGAAAGATTGTATTCCACTCTTTAAATTTCAATATAGAATTGGTAATTGGCAATTGTAAGAATTGGACAGTAGAAACCAGTCCAGAATCAAATTATCTTTGCTAAATTATCATAATTTCTTTACCACCTCCTTAAGAATAAGTTTTGGTGCCGTTTTGTTTACAAAGAGACCTTATATAATTTTGTTGCTTGTTTATACTCTAGTTTATTCTGCTTCTACTATTGGCAATAGTTTGGAAGCAAAACCTAAGGATAGGTTTGGTGTCCAATGAGGAAATAATTTAAAATTGTTTCTTCAAATAATTTTATTCTTTTGTTCATATTTTTAAGATATTTTTATCTTGTGTTTGTATTTTTTATTCTAAAATGTGAATAAATGTTAATTATTTTATTAGTATATACATTTTATTAAAATAAGTTATTTTACAAACAAGTTTTATTTATGAAATTTTGTTCATGAAATTGCCTTAGTAGATTTGCAATTATCCAAGTCCTAGATGCAGTCATCAGAAAAAAATTAACAAAATATTCCATTGAAAATCTCTGATGTACAATTTGTAAAACATTGTCACTATATCGTAAAGAGACAAGGAAGTTATTCCAGAAAACAAATGTTTTCCTAAAAACAAAACTTCACTCTCAGGTTTTCATTTCTTGAACACGAGTTGTTTAACATTAAAAGTGTTAATTTTAACTTCTTCCTCCATTTTACCTTGGCCAAATGAACTCTGAATTATCCAGAGAAGTCTCAGTCCCAATTACAAATCAGCAGATTCTGCCTTTGGTGCAGGTTTGTGCATCCACCACTTTCGTTCCTTTCATTGATTCATATATTCAGGTTCTTTATAGATGAATAGATCATGAATTCATTTCTTCAATAGCATTTTTAGTCTTGAGCAGCATTTAAAGGTGTCCTTGTGTTCATTCCTGCCAATGGGGGGTGCAGTCATGCCGTCAAACCAAGCTATATTCAAATACTTACACCGAGTTTTGTTAGTGGTTCTGCAAACCTTGGTTCAGCCAGTGCGGGTATAAAAGCAGACAGCTAGAATTCTTTAATTCTTGTTATTTCTATAGATGTCATCATCTTTGTGATTGTTAGAAGTATAATGTTATTTAAATTCAGCAAATTATAGTATTCACGTTACGAATTCAGTGCCAAGTTTATTGACATTTAACTTTCATTAGGCAAAAGAGAAGGAAAATTAAAAGATTACGATGACCCAAGTATATTGATGCTTTTGAGAAAAAAAAATTAATGAAAGTAGGAAATGTATAAAAGTTCTCAAAAACTGTGCTGATAATTCAGAGAGAAAAAAATTGGTAATTCAGAACTTAGGAGAGAGGCTATGGAAGTAGCTGACTTAAATTTTACCTTGGTCTGAGAAATATTTAAATCCTTAGGGCATCTAATTGCAACTAGAACTTATTTCAGGCAGAAGCATTTCCAAAATTATGATTTGTGTTTCTACAGTATGAAATTGAATGCGATTTTCAAAGTGTTCTGAAAAAAGCTAGAAACAATTGTTAAAAATTGACAAAACTATAGAAATATGTTCTTTGACGAGCTGTATGTATTGTTTGAACTAATTTATAGAACAACTTGAGGAATACTTTTAGTGAAACTGAAGCTGTTATTAACTATCCCAATAACAACGTTAGGGGCTGCATATTGTTCCTCAACATTGAAGAGAATAAAAAGATTTGTTAGCTATGTTGTGATGCATTATTATTATTATTATTATTATTATTATTGTTATTGTTATTATTGTTATTATTATTATTATTATTTTATTTATTAGCAATACTATCTGTGGAAAAGGGATCACCACAAATATTTCTAATTTCATCGAGAAAATGTATATAAATAAAAATGAATGTTTTAAAGTAAAGTAATATTCAAAATTGATTAGGCAACTTTAATATTGATTAATAATAAAGTATAATTAATTATTTTAAATCAAAATGGATTTTAGTTTAAAATAGCTTCATAATAATATTATTACTACTTGTCACAACGTGTCCTCAATGTGGAAATGAAGCCTTTTTTTGCAAAAGTTTAGAATATTTTAAAAAATTCTTTGAGTGGAATCTAAAAGTTGAAACAGTATAGCCAAATAAGGGGGTGAAAAATACCCCCCCAAAAAATTGATAATCGCGAGGCTCATACAAAGGAGAATAAAAAATGTAGATTCACAAAAAATCAGTTGCAGAGATACAAGGAGAAATGTGTTTTTCATGTTTTATTTTTTTCTCAGCTTCTATTGCATTTATCAGACTGAAAAAAAAGTTGGAGAGACGGGGAAAAGTAGTTGAATTTTAAGGTATTTTTGGCAATCAGTACTGACACCAAATTCAAATAGAAAAAAAATCAATACATTTTTGAATCGGATTTTCGACATGATAACGTTGAAGTACTGTCTTAATTTCCCCCCTTAAAATGTGTCTTATTCTTTAACATGTATTTTTTCCAGATTTTTAAACAATGTGGATGATAGTGAAAATGAAATAAAAACCAATTTTATCAGTTCAAAAATTTGAAATACACGGCTGATTCTTCAATTTGAAGAAGATCATACGAATGTTTTAAGCCCTGGAGTGTTCACAGACGGGCAGATAAACAGACAGACAAAAGGACAGACGTTTTGTTTCCTATTGGTTTTTCAGCATCAAGATCCGATAAAACGGATTCTGGCTACATCACATGTTAGAGGATTTTTTTCTCTTAATTTAGCAACTGGTTTTATGCACTTTCTCGCCACCAGAGTCCAGCAATGAATTTATTTTCAGCTGAAAATATGCCGTTTCTTCACGCAGCATTACATAACTTCCTCTTCACTACATATATTACGTATAAGAGAAAGTAACAAAGTTTAAATTCAAAACATCCTCCCACAAGAACAATTTTTGAATTATCACAACTCCTTTCTTTTTCACCACAACCACCTCGCTTTAGTACAAACTCCCGTCATTCATAAAACATATTCCTGACATTCATACCTTGTTATTTATTGGTAACTTTATTTATTGCGAACCTCCCATTCAAAAAGGGTTAATAGGGAAACGAGCAATGTAGCAATGAACAAGTGCTATTAGGAGCGATGTAGGGGATTTGGTGTGGCCGAGATTTATGATTTCAAAATCTCTTGGAAATAATATTCTTCATAATGTCCTTTTGATAAAAAAATAATATATTTCGATAGTTATGATAGGCAATATGGTATTATATGAGTATTTACATCTAATTACGAGTTTTCCTTGGTGCAGACACAGTCATGATGCATGTGAGCATTCCTTAAATAATAAAAATAATAATAATATATAATTATATTAATAATAACAATAATTATAATAATTAGAAGATGATATCGTATGTCATTGTATTCTAATAATAATAATAATAATGATGATGATGATATTTTTTGAGTCACATATACAATTACAATCGTGTATGATGAGTCAAATATGATGTATATGGAGGGAGTACAGTTGCATGCATCTTCTTGAGTGCAGCGAGTGAAATTACATTTATTTTTATTGTCCAGAAGCAAAACAAGGGGCCATCTCAGCATTTGCTCCAAGGACCATGGAAACTGGACTAAAAAACCTGATCAAGATGGGGTCATTGCCCATCTACTACAATACTTTTTACACTACCACTACTTATACTTATACAATACTTATTACTGATATCTTAAGATATTATATAGTTGATAATTATTTTTAACAGCTAAACAATGAAACATTTAATATAATATAATTTAATTTAAAATAATTTAATATTGCAAGATTTGAACTTTCATTTTTTTTAATAACATTTACTTGGTATGGTGATTTTACTGCTACTACTTATAATAAAAATAATAATAGATAACATTACTTATAAAATAATAATAATAGTAATGACAATACTAATAGTAATATTAACAGTACATGATAACAATTATGGTAACAACTACATATGAATTAACAGTATTAATAATTCCTTGTTTAGATCTTGAAATGGTGAGGAGGAGGCGGCGGCATGTTATGGCTAGGTTATTTTCTATGTCTAAACCTAGTCCTACTGCAGCACCTGAAATCACATTGCACATATTAGTCATTGAGGTATTCCTGAACGCTATAAAAAAGTTCTTCCCCAAGGAAGTGTTTGAGTTTATTCTTGAAGTTTTGTAAGCCTGTTGTGTTTCTCAGATGTATTGGTAATTTGTTGAAGAATTATATACCTGAAGAGAATGTACCCTTTTGGTATAATGTGCTTGTGCACATTGGTTGATGAAGGTTAATGCTTGCCTTGTGTTAGAGGGGTGTAAGCTTGAGTTAAATTTGTAAGGTGTGTCGTTTACTAGATTTTTCTTTAATAACATGATAACTTCATAAATGAATATTCAAGGCAGTGGAAGTATGTTAAGTTTCTGGAATTGAGGTGTGCAGGACTGTTCTTTTTGTATTTGTTATTGTTCGAATGATTCTCTTTTGTATTTTGAATGTTTGCTTAGCCTCTGGTGCCTATCCCCATATTATTATTCCGTATTTGAGAATAGAGTGCATGTTTGCAAAGTACTCTGTTCGAGCTGTCTCAAGGGTGCTGTTTCTTATTATTCTAAGAGCATAATTAAGTTTGCTCAATTTTGAATTAATATCTTCGAGGTGTGAGTTCCATTTGAGGTTGGATTGTATAGTGATTCCGATAAATTTTGTTTTCTGTGCTTGTGTGATGCTGTTTCCTTCTAATGTTAAACTTGGTGATTATTGTTGTGTTGAGTGGGAGTTGTGGATGGGTATTGTGATTGTTTTGTCTCGGTTTACGATTAGTTTGTTGTGGTGGATCCATTGCATTAGTTTGTCGATGGCTGAATTGGCTCTGTCTTGTAAAGCTTTGGTTGTTCTTTCTTTGAATATTATATTCGTGTCATCTGCAAAAAGTACAGTTTTGTTGTTTTCCATTATTGATGGCAAGTCATTTACAAATATAAGAAATAAAATCGGGCTTAGTGTGGATCCTTGCGGGTCCCCTTATGTCACATCTCTTGCCCACTTATATTGAAATGCTTATGAAATAAGTAAATCGTGTTAGTTGCCAGAACATATAGGCCTACTGTCACTCTTACCTGAACTTTCGAATGCGATTTTAATCTCGGTAAATATTAAAAACATTATTTAAGCGCTTCTTACTTTCTTGTATACATACGTATAAACGAAGTTATATACATAGTATAGAGAAAGTTATGTAATGCTGCGCGAAAAAACGGCTGATTTTCGGCGGAAAATAAATTAATTACCGGACTCTGGTAACGAAAGAGTACATAAAACCAGTTGATAAATTAAGGGGAAAAAATCCTCTAACACGTCGTGTAGCCAAATTCCCTGTTTTGTGGGTCCTCCATGCCGAAAAACCGATTGGAAGCAAAACGTCCGTCCGTCCGTCCGTGAACACTACTAGCGCCTAAACCGTGCGTAGAATTTTTTCCAAATCGAAGAAACCTCTGTCAATCTGGCTCTATTTGAAGCTTTGATATTTTGAAAAACATTCTTTAAAATTTGGGGGTACTTTACATGAAACCCCCGGACATTTTCAAAATTTTCTCAAAAATGGCTCCAAATGTTCTTTAAATTTCTTGTAAAAATAGATCAAAATACACTTATAAAGATAGCATAGGTCCGATTTTCACGGTTAACTCTAAATTTTTGAAAATTGCAAAAGTTAGATTTTTTTCGGCGTCTTCCCACAACTACAAAATTGAAGATAAATTTTTTTCTTTCAAATTAAATTCGTTGTCCATAAATAGTTCTTTCATTAAGGTCATGTGCATTCTTTTGAAAATTGTAGAATTTTTCTCGGAATATGGCCTGCAATATTTGTAAATTTAAAAAAAAAAAAAAACAAGTTTTTCCTAAAAAATACTTCAAATTTCTTCTTTAAATTTTTGGTAGGGTTGGTGCCAAACGAACCCCGTATGATGACAAACGCCACGTTGCTCTATTCTTTTGTTTTTTCAAAAATAGAAAAACGTTTTGCGTTCTCTCACATCGGTAAAATTTACATTAGAGGCGATTTCTTCACATTTTTATATTTATGAGTGCGTGTGCTTTAAATAATGTGAAATAAAGTTTCTCGGAAACACAACAGTTTTTTTGTTTTGACTATGTTATGTTTTCGTATTTCTTTCATGAGGCCTGGACTTAGAGTCGTATCAGTTTCCATAGGTATGTGACGAAAAAAAGCTCAGGCAGGTGGAAGCAGTTGCGGTGAGTGTTCACGTCATGTTTGCCACATCTCTTGTACCCCCTTGGGAATTAACAAGATCCAGGCAAGAAGGGCACCAGTGGCTAGCCGGCAAAGGCGGACAATCGGTCGAAAATGCCACGCACGCGCACACGCACGCACGCGCACACACGCGCACTCACGCGCACGGAACACACGTCGTGGACCTGCCTCCGACGGCGAGCACCGCTCGGGCGTTACCAGCGCCGCGCCGCAGCCTACTGCCGCTCCGACGCCAGGCCTGTCAGGTGGTGGAATCAGTTTGCCTCTAGGAGGCCAATATTGGGTGTTGTGAAATGGATAGAACACAGGGCGGTTCAAATTCAAAGGAAACACTTTAGTGACTCTGGTAAATATACTCATGTATTTTGAAACTTTTCTAGAGACGAACACACACACTTAAATACAAAGCAAATGGCGATTCTATATACACTTAAATTTGGACAACAATTTCCTGTTCTATACCGAGCGTTCAAGCTGGTTCGTAACACCTCGTTGCTACCAGTATAAGCAACGCAAAGAACTGTGCTTGAAGAGAAATAAATAAATTCCCTTCTCGCACTTTGAACAAAACTAGTCACTATACCAATTTGTGCAAACAATGCACAAATCTCACATACACAAATAGTTGCAACTCAGTCTAAATTATTACTATTGCATCAACTTGTGCAAAAAAGAAAAATAACATCCCTATCCTAAGTACACAAAGATCATAAAATTCTAATTTCAGAAATCCAAGTATTTTGCTAATTAATTAAAGAATTTGAACAAGTTAATTGTTCATGCAAATCTTACAACTTTTGCACTCAAACGCTTTCTTTCAGTTTACTCTTGCCCACGATTGTGGCTCGCATTGAATTTTATTCGATATGTTCTGCTCGCTGCACCCTGGCGCCGTTCCGGTCGGTGACCCGCGCCTCGCACGGTGCTGCCTCCGTCCGTGAGCTTGTACAATCTTCTTCGGTCGCTACGTAGAACGGCCGCGCCCCCACGCCCGTTTTCCGGTCCCAACACACTCGCTTCTCTGGCCGTGTTGTAGAAGGGACGTCGCCTCGGCCTTCCACCTCAGCGATGCGCCCTAGTGGCGGCGTAACGATTATACAAGGGACGCCGTGTCCGGATCCGTCGTCCTCATTGGACTTCGTGGCTCCCTTCCGCTCGTACGTTTTACTCCACCGTCGGTAAATCTCGACCCATTGATTAGATCTTCCTTTCGTGAATGTAGCGCAGCGCCTTCTCTCGCGTACAGTTCTTGAGAAAATGGATCGGGAGCAGTTTCTTCCCCGCCTCCGTTGCTTCCGCACGTTCAGATTTTACTGGTAGCGCGTCCTCTCTTCAAATCTGTATTTCTTGGAGATTTACGAGCAACTCTCCGATCTACATCACTCGGAAGTTTCTAGATGACTCTGTTATCTGCAGCTCTCATAAATTTCAAGATGACCGCGTCTTCTGCGGCTCCCGGAAAATTTCTAGACGATCATTCGATCTGCTTCCTTCGGAAATCTCTAGAAGACCGTGTCTTCGGTTAACGGAAAAACTTTCCCCCGGAGACTTTTCCCTCGACTTTTAGAAGTTGGCCAATCGTAAGATTTGGTTTCCAATCCTTATCTTCTCACTATCTCATTGGCGACCACTCGTTCCGCTCGCCGTGGCTGCGGCTGACGTCGGGCGATGACGGTTACCGCGCCACGTTTGAAATGGCGGACACCCGCGATGGTTTTCGGGCGTTCGTGCATGGGGTTCCGGTTCGTTGCGGGGGCGCATATTAGAGCTCGTCTCAATATATATATACACTGGAAAAAGTAATCAGTTTGAAATAGGTGCCCACCTGAGGCGCAAGACGAAGAGTATAGGCAGTGTTTGTGAAGTGGTTGGAGAAAGTTTCGACTTGGTCGCTGATCATCGTAGACTTCAACAAGAAGGAAGTTGGTCTACCCTACGTGGCGATATCGAGCGACGTGCACGCGAAGAGGCAAGAAAGGATAAAAGGTTCTGTAACGCTGTTATTGCAATAACGAGAAAAATGGTCATGACCTAACGATAAATTGTAATAATCAATGATAGTCTGATAACATTTGGCATGCATAATAAATAAATTATAATGCATAGTTTGAAAGAAAGCTCATTCTCATTTGCCATTACGTTCAATCCTAGAGTAAACATTTTAGAATTATTTTCAGATTCCTCTCCATTCCGTATGGATGGCAGATTGAGTAATTGGTTGCGGAGAAAGTAGCAATAATTATTTCATAAGAACCCGTCGACCGAGGTAGCGGGATTTACATTTATTTGTAATAAATCCGAAGACAGTAATAGATAATCAGGTATTCAAGTGTAACCTTTTCCTAGCGCCCAAATTATTTATAAATTCGGAAATTGGTTATGGTTTACATTTGTTAGTAATTAATAACGTATATATATATATATATATATATATATATATATATATATATATATATATATATCGTTTGTTTACTTTTACATATTCATATATAGCATACGAGGCGCTCGGTCATCGATAGATGCGGCGATGAACAATGAAAATTATTGAAATTCTGCATACATAAAGCGATTTGTAGGGGGTACTAAGAAATTGAAATTGGGTGCTGTACTTCAAGAAGTTTGGAAAGGGAGCTTTTGCGCAACATCAGTGAAATATTAAAAGTAAGTTCCGAATTTTTTTCTTTACTCTTAATCTCGTATAATTTGTAGCGGCACAGACCACCACGAGGTATTTCGGCAATAATCCCTTTCAGCCACAGGAAGTCGAACAAAGGGACGGAAATGCCCAACGGCTTGTCAAACCCACGCCAAGGAAAAACCCCTGACGTCATGGGAAGGGCGCGCCTCGTCTGGTGAAAGGGCGCGAAGGCCTACGTCACAGGGCGGTTAATAGACTAGGCAGATGGCGCTACTTGACGGTTCTACGCCAAGATGAGACAAGTCACGTGACGCACAACCCGATGCGTGATTGGCGGAGAGCCACCGCGTCATCGTGACGGGAGAGGGAATGGCGCGTGCCATAAATAGGGAGATACGAGCTTTCCCAGCCTTCTTATTTGAAAATTCTTCGGTGAGCGATCTTCTGCTCTTCCTAAGTGCGTCGGAACTTTATCGCTCCTGGATTCGGCTCGTCTGAGTATTGCGCCCCCGTATGGCTGCCGAGTGCCGCGATCAGTGTCTCGCGCTGAGGCGTTAGCCGCCGAACGTGAACTGGTACAAGCGTGGACGTTACCGCGTGTACGCACGCAAGCGTGTCCGTTCCACATGTGCGGGCACCACCCGAAGGAACGGAAGACGGAAGGCGCCTTCCCTGAGGCATCGCTCTCGCCACGCCGCCACTTCAGCGAGTTGCGAGGGAGACCCGGCGTCGACTGGAGCTGACTGAGCCTCGCTGCCACCGGAAATCAACACCTACCAGCGCCGAGCACGGAGCATTCGGGTGAGATCGCCAAATGGGGCAACCGCCCACGAACATTTAAATCAAAAGGTGGAGAGAAAGACGGTTAAGAGAGAGAGAGAGAGGAATAGATAGTCAGAGCGCAGTAGGCGACAATTGTAATTTAGTACTGTTATGATGTATGGGGCATAATTATCTTGGGTGGGTATTAGTATCATTAAAGCAATATTTATTATATAATCAGCTCGTTCAATGATAGAAAACCAGAATCCAGTCATGCATGTCTCCCGAATCCTCTGCCAGATTCTATAAGTGGCTACGCAGGTGAGTTCTCACTACCACTGGCAGCCGGGCAAGCAGCCAGCCCACGTTGGACAGGGCAGAAGCTCACAATGGCGTTCCCAATGTGGGGCAATTTTAAATAAATTTTATTTAAACTGAGTATGGGGGGCAGCAGTAACCTACCAAATTTTCTTTTAATTCTCAGAAACGAACCGGGAACTGCGCTGTAGACGTCTGGCGAGGTGATGGGAGTCATGCATGTGCGGAAAATGTTAATGCTATTTTATTTTGTTTTGTAAAGTGTGGAAATTTCATATATGTATTTGTACCAGTGTTTGTGCATGCATAAGTGTACCAGTGTTTGTGCATGTAGATGTGTACCAGTGGTTACGGTTGGGGTAATATTTCATGTGCGATCGTGAAGCGTTGCTAAAAGAAAATGGAGGCTAACAGTAACGGAAGTGTGGCGCCTGCGAGCGAAATACTGGAGGAGTCGAATCCGTTGCTTCAGGAGATTTTACGTGCAATTCAGAAGCAGAATGATCAATTTCAAAGTCAATTTCAAAAGCAGAATGATCAATTCCAAAGTCAATTTCAAAATTTGAGCGCCCAAATTAATGCAAAATTCATAAGTATTGAGGAAAAGTTAAGTGACAAATTAACAGAACAGAAGGCTTGGTTAGATAATAAACTAGTAGAGCAAAAAGAAAGTAACAACCAAATAGTAGCTTCATTCAAAGAACTTGAAAGTAGATTAGATGGTAGATTAGAGGATATGGGGGCGAAATTACAGGAACAGGGTAGAGAGTGCGAGGAATTATCAAAAGGCACAAATAAGCGCCTCGACGAACTGAAGGAATTCGTTACGACACAAGGGGGAATGCTGTCTGATAGTGTTACTGGCGTGAAGGGTGAGCTGGAAAATCAGTTAGTCGAGCAGGCCAAAAGCATCGGTGAAATCAACAAATCTATCGATGACAAAATAGCGGCACAAGATACTAAATTTTCTAACATCACAACTAATTTGCAGACTTCAATTTTAGAAATTAAAAATAGCCCCATGCGTGGCGACGAAAATTTTAAGCAGACTATAGAGCAACTTAGAGCTGAATTGCGTGCGGAAATTCGTGAGCAACCAGTGAGTAATTGTAACGGGAACGGTGGCACGGGAAACATTCAGTGGGCCATTCCTCAAAATCTGTCATTTTCCGGAGATCGGAGAGATCACCCATTTGAATTCATTCAAAGATTAGATGATTATTTCGAACTAAATCGGACAGTACCCGACAGGATACGCATCAAAATTGCTCAGCAGATGCTGCGGGGTAGTACCGCGCACTGGCTGAAAGCTGTTTCGCCGTATCCGACCAGTTATTCGGACTTTAAAGAGAAATTTCTGGGTCGATATTGGAGCGAACATATCAGGTTCGATGCCAAAAGACGAAAGAAAAAAGTAAAAAAAGCCTTACCATTTTAATATTGGAGATCGAGTATCGCCACAAGTATCAGATCAGAGTGCTGGAATATTTCATAAGTTTTTAAATCTCTTTTCGGGACCATTTACGGTGACAGAAATCCCGCATCCTAATTTGGCGAAATTAACAGATGAAAATCAATCTCCAGCGGGAAAATACAATTTCTTCAATTTAGTGCCCTTCAAGGAGTAAAGTGATGTTCAAATGATCTACTCTAACCCAATAGTGTAAGATCCTTGTCAGGAATATTAGATGGAGGAGTCCTAACAGAGTCATTCAGAATAGTACTTTATTACATAGATTTAGGTAAATGAAGATGACGTACCACGGCGAGAAATTTAAAGAAATGTAGGTGTAGTGTTCAGATTTTTAATTTTCAAGAATGATAATATTTAATTAAAATTTTAAAAGACACTGCGAATGAGACATATGATATCTGCCTAAACATAATTAAAGTAATATTAAATTATGAAAATATGCGTAATGGATGTTAGAAAAAAACGGTGAAAGTATTTTATATTCATTGAATTGAGATGTCCTAGTGGTTGATGCTCCTTGATTTAGAAGTGGATAATTTAATTCATTACGTGATTTGGGCGTGGATTTCTGCTAGAATTCAGTGTTGTAAGAGACTTCGCATAGGGTATTGTCACTGTGGGCTATGAATTTGTCAGAATACTTCGAGAAAGGTTTTAATAATTAGGAGCTAAATGTTAATAGTAGTGGAGGATGATGTAGTAGTGACAGCTGGAGAAAGGGAGTTATAATTTTCGCGTATAAATTTAATAAATTTGTGAAATTATATGAGATTATATTATCTCATATAATTAGAGAAATATTGCACGTTATGAACTTTTAATATTTCACTAATTTTGTAAATGTTATGTTAGGTCTGTGCAATGTTAGAGCATTCCTAGTTTTCCGAAGGTTAAACCTTAAAATTTCCGGGCTAAATAGTCCATATTCAGTTTTGATCTTGTAAGGACTCTCTAGGGAAACAAATGAACGGAATGGTGCTGTGAAGTAATTCGGCTAAACGTACAAAGAATAGTGGATATGAGTAGTTCTTAAGATACGTTTGTAATTTTCGCCAGATTAATATTATCATATCGCGACGTGGCGTAAGAACACACTTTGTATATTCTGCAAACTGCAGGAAAACGTTTCTTCTTCGTGAAGGTAAAACTTTTCTGGCTGACGCTATATGAGAATAATGTATGAGTCATACAATACTGTATGTCACATGACCGTTGGAATGGCATACTGCTTGTTCTGGCCTTGTCTTGACATTATCTTTCGCGTTTTGATAAGAGAACCATCGTTCTCCCATACCTATGTAAAGAATTAGCTCTCAGCAGGGATTCTTCTAGTTACGTCATTATTCTACAGCATTTGTCACCTACGAATTATTCAAAATTTTTTGATAAAATATGTCGATTGTTCATAATCGTTACTAATGATATAATCGATTATCAAGAATAATGCAATTGTAGTTGCTCAAAAGCAACCGAGACCTAATACTCAATGGGATAAAACAGAATTGCAGTTGTTTAATTTGACTTGCCATCATCGTAACTGCCCACACAAAATTCATTCAAAACTATTCTATGTCACTGTTATTGCTGCGTTTGATACTGCGTTGCTGCGTTTGATACTGGAATAATCTGCATATTCGAGAACTTATCAAGTTGATTGGAAAATTAATGAAATTGCGAGAAAAAACACTGCGATTCTTGCGTTTTCGCTCAGAAATTAAAATTATACATTAATTAATGCATTTGCCTTTTATCCTGTGGCATATGTTCCATAGGGACTGATAGGACCGGGGGTCCCGTTCTATTTATGTCTCCAAATTCAAAACAAAATAATAAGTCTTATCTAAAACTGTGTTTGATAATATCATAGACGAAATTAATGAAGCGCCGTTTTTTCTATTATAATAGACACAACGTAAGACGTATCAAAACTTGACCAATGACGTCAAATTTTATGATATTTAACCATCGAGAAAAATGGATCTGGCAAACCGATAACCATAAGAATTATTTAATCCTTCATAGGATTTAAGATAGTCGAAGATCAATCAGCACAAGAGTTGCATTTGATATTGTTGAGAGCATATGCAGAGGATATGATGGCGCAGCAGGTAAGAGTGGAATTGCAATCGTGTTCAGAAAAAAGATTGGCAAAGCATTGTTTGTGCTCCGTGCTGCTCATAATTTAAATATAACGATTAATGATACTATGAATGGGGTTATATAAGTTCAGGCATTTTACTGTTTGCTGAAACGAATTTATGTGTTCTTTGGTCATAACATTAATCGGTGGAACGTATTATCAACTATGTTTTAGATAAAAAAAACGAAATAATCTTATATTAAAACGACTTCCTTCTACAAGATGGTCATCATAGAACGATTCCTCAATAGCGGTAAGATTTATATATTTTCATATTTTGCAAGCTTGAACAAAAATTACATTATCTAACAAAATTTCTAAAGCGAATGAAGCCTGTAACTTGAAAAAAGAAATCGAAAATTTTGAATTTATTTCCCTACATTCCAAAATGCATCAACTAACAGTTTCGAAATACCTTCAAAGCCCTGATTTTGATTTGCAATCGGCACAGAATGTACTCGATGGAGCTTTCGAAGATTTGAAGACTGTTCGGAATCATTTTGAAAAATTATGCAATAACATTATCAAAAGTCTTGAAATTAAGCGATAAATGAGTGAAGAAAACGAAACGACAGTCTGACGAACTTTGGGAGGATCAGCGAGACTCACTGATGGCGAACAAAGATACAAACTTAATGTTTACTATGGATTTATTCGATTTATTGGATTGTGTCCAAATAGTGTCCATTTTCAAAGTGATTGAGTCACAAATTTTGATAGCTCTTTCGGAAGAAGAAATTTACGAAGAAGCGCGAAGACATCAATAGCAATACCCCCAGATGTTACGGAAAAACTTGGCGTTTCAGTTAGTGTCTTTGCGCATTTATTTAGAGTCAGATTTCGAAACTAAGATTAGTTAAAGATCTTGCAAACATATCATTGAACACTGCTCATTATTAACAAGTTTTCCCGGTGTGAGTACAGTATTGACGTTATTTTTGTCACTTCCTGTCACGCTCGCTAGCGCCAAAAGAACCTTTTTCAAAATTAAAGCTGATTAAAAATTATTATTAAGTACAACGGCAGAAGACTGTGAGTAATTTAATTATTTTATCAACTCAGGTCGAAAAGCGATGTTGTTGAAAATAATATTTCTACTGTCATTGATAATGTTGTAAATGCGAAGAAAAAATGTTTTTTAAATAATATCATGAAATTGAAACAATGATAATTTATATTCTGTAATAATTTATTGTAATGTTTTCATTTCTAAAAGTCAGTTTAGAAGCGTATTGTCTCCCCTCCCCCGTATTGTCGATTAAAGGGCCACCTCTGTTGAACTTGCGCCGCTGATTTTATCTCATTATGTGAAGCAATACCGAATACTTTTTCCTCGCTGGCTTTTATTGCATAGAGAGAATCGCATAAAGGTCCTAGATATGGGGGTTCATATATTTACGTTAGAAATGATATTGATTCGCACAAATTTTTACCATTATACGAAATACGAACACTGACACAATAAATAATACACATATAACTGGATTGTTTACTAAAAGTAAAATGAAATTATGAATTGATTACTTGATGCAAGGGTCATGGGACACGGTTTACAATACTGTTGTTACAAACGATAAATATAGTTGTTTTTTTTTCAACGTTTTCATTTCATTTTAACACTTGCTTTCCACTTCAGAAAAGAAAATTAAATATTTCACGGAAAAGCAATTATTCGATAACACAAGGGATGAGGTCATCATGTAAAAACAAGCGAATTATTTCTTTCATTTCTAAACGTCATAACGTATCTCACGATTTCCTCCTCTACTTTAAAAAATACATATCATTGTTAAGAAAAGTCATAAGGTAAGCCAAAATCATGAAACACGATCATGGTATTTTGAACTCAAATAACAAAACAAAAGCAATGTGGAATATAATCAAAAATACGACCAAATCAACAAGAAACCTTGTAGACAATGTTTTAAAATATAACGATATAAATGTGAACGATCCGGCAACAGTGGCTAGTCTCTTCAACCTATTTATTTATTTATTTATTTATTTATTTATTTTACGTCAAAAACAGTTAAAACTTTTACTTACTTAGTTACTTTTCGAAAATTGCTGCCGATCTCACTAAGGGTCTTCAGCCACAAAATTCAATATCAGACATTTCCCCCAAAATTTTAGATACTATGTTCGTTTCTGAAACTTCTTCCTATAAAATTCTCAAAATAATCGGTAAACTAAAAGATAAATATTCTTTGTTAAAGACCAGTGCGCCTGCCATTATACACCCGTTAACTCACATATGTAATGCATCCTTATGCGTTTCCAGATATTTTCAAAATAGCTATGATTAAGCTGCTCTTCAAAAAAGGCAACAAAATTGAAATTCAAAATTATCAGCCAATTTCTCTTCTGTCAGTTTTTTCAAAAGTATTAGAGACTTTTTTGCGTACGAATGGAAAACTTTCTCAGTAAACACGACGCGATTTCAGATTGCCAGCATGGATTTAGAAAATCAAAATCTACGGAAACAGAATTTTCTTTTCTTAAAGATGTCGCCTCGTCATTGGACCAAAATGAAGCACCTATTGGATAATTTTTAGATCTCCCAAAAGCTTTTGACGTCATTGATCATGACATTTTACTTTCGAAATTTCATTCATATGGAATCCGTAGAATTGCCCTAGATTATTTATGTTTGTACCTTAAACAACGATCTCAGAGAGTTGAAATACCTTACTGGAATGATAGAACTTTTTGTACACACCTTTCCGACTCTTTGCCAATTGGACGTGGAGTTCCTCAAGGATCGATTTTAGGCCATATTCTGTTCCTACTTTACGTCAACGATATGCCTTCGACGATGCGAAACGGAAGAACGGTTCTCTTTGCGGGTGATACGAACATTCTTTGCAATAAAGAAACTGTAAATAGTGCAATATCAGATATTTCAAATTGGTTCCGAAATAACAAATTAATAGTAAATGAAAAGAAAACGTTTTAATGCAGTTTTCCCTTTCAAATAAACAATTCTGTGTCGATTGAAAATGAACAACATTCCATTGACTGATGTTAAGGCAACAAAATTGATAGATCTCTAAATTCAGTAAAACCTTAAATGGAACGTCCATTTAAATGAATTGAACACAAAATTAAGTTTATTATGCTACGAGTTCAGAATTCTTGCAAATTCAGTCAGTCTCCATACTGCTCGTTGTGTATATTTCGCGAATGTTCATTCGCGCCTGAGATTTGGCATAATATTCTGGGGAAATACGGATGACCACTTGAGATCGCTCCTTGTTTTGCTTCTGGACATAAATGTAACTTCATTATCTATGCACGTCTTCTAGAATTCAGTGGGAAATACAATTCAAATGATCGTTTCCATGTTGTCGCGGCAGGAAGTATTATTCCTTGACGAAGGACATAATGGATAAGGGCCCAAACTTTATTGCTGATTTATCTTTGAAAATAGATTTTATTACATCAGAGCGTATTTTTTTAATTCAAAATTCAAGTAGTATATGGTTTAGCATAGGGATCACAGAATTTTAAAAACGTGCACTGAATTCACTTTTCCCCATAGCACGTCATACACAGTTTTTAACTGTTTTTGATGTAAAATAAATAAAAAAATAAATCTTGAAAAAACATTGACAGTCTTCGTTTCATGTAAGGTCATTCAGCGAAATCTCTAGTTTCAAAGATAGCAAAAAATTAACAATGCGAAAGTACAATAATGATGATACAGATTTTTTCCTTAATGAAATTTGTTCTATAAGAAAAGATATTGAAATAATGAAAATGAAAATCTCAGAGTTTTTTAAAAGTTATAAATGCAAATATTCAAATTTTACTTTCTCACATACGTACGTATATAAGGAGTAGTATACGTAGTATAGAGAAAATTATGTAATACTGCGGAAAATCGATGTATTTTGTAGTTTATGTAATTCTGCGCGAAAAACGGCGGTAAAACAAATTCATTGTCGGGCCATGACAAAGAAAAAGTGAATAAATCCAGTTGCTAAATTAAGAAAAAATCCTCTAACACGTGGTGTAGCCAGAATCCCTATTGTGTGGGTCCTTCATGCCGAAAAAAACATTGAAAGCAAAACGTCCGTGTCCGTCCGTCCGTGTTACTACTAGCAATTAAACCGTGCGCAGGATTTTTTTTCAAATTGAAGAAATCCATTACATCTAATTCTAGTTGAAGTTCTGAGATTTTGAAAATCATTCTTTAAAATTTGGGGGTACTTTACATGAAGCTCCAATTTTTTTCTTTAAATTTCTTGTAACAATAAACTACTCTTAGAAAGGTGGCATAGGTTCTATTTTCACGGTTAACTCTAAATTTTCGAAAGTTGCAAAAGTTTGATTTTTTTTGGTGTCGTTCACAACTTATACAACTATAAAATATTTCTTCTTATACAAGTCTTATACAACTCTTATACAACTATAAAACTGAAGAAGGAATTTTTTCCTTCAAATGGAATTCGCTGTTCATTAAGGTCATGTACATTTTTTCTAAAAAATTAGTAGTTTTTGTGCAATAGTGCGTTCAATATTTCCAATTTTAAAAAAACCTACAAAAAAGATTTACTCAGAAACGACTCCAAATTTTTCTTTAAACGCTTGCTAGGGGTAGTGCCAAATGTACCCTAAACGATGACATAAACGCCATATTGCTCTATTATTTTGCTTTTTAAAAAAATACAAAAATGTAATATTTTTGCCTTGTCTCTCGCGTCGGTAATATTTACATTAGAGGCGATTTCTTCACATTATTACTTTCTCGTATACATACGTATGTACGGAAGTAATATACGTAGTATAGAGAAAGTTATATAATGCTGCGGAAAATCGTTTTCGAGATTTCAACGGAAATATACATTTTGAGGTCTCCTGATACCGCGAAAGTCCGTACGTCCGTCCATCCGTACGTTTTGAAAAAAAACAGTACGGACGTACGTTTTCAAAAAAAAACACTTCTTCGGGTCCGTCCACCGAAACCACATGTACGATCTTTTCCAAATTGAAGAAACCCCTGTCCATCTGGTTCTAGTTCAAGCTTTGAAATTTTGAAAATCTTCCTTTAAAAGGGTATAGCCGAATAAAGGGTGAAATGTGCACCCAAATCAAATCGCGATGCTCATACAAAAGAGACTAAATAGTGACGTCGATTCACAAAAAATCAGCCTCTTAAGGCAATCTGTTGCAGAGATATGACAAACATGTTTTTCATGTTTTCTTTTTTTTCTCAGCTTCTATTGAGTGTATTAGGCTGAAGAAATTGAGACAGGAGGAAAAGCAGTTGAATTTTAAGGTATTTTTGGCAACCAATTCTGACACCAAATTGAAATAGAAGAAAAATCAATAAATTTTTGAAATGGAATTTAGACGTGATAACGTTGAAGTGCTGTATTTTCTCTCTCCTTAGAATGTATCTTATTACATTATGTATCATTTTTTTCCAGATTTTTAAACAATATGGACGATAGTGAAAAACAAAACCAATTTTATCAGTTCAAAAATTTGATATACGCGCCAAAATGTGATTTGGAAAAACACTTTTACCAATATTTAAGCATAGATTCAATTACGACATATGAACTCGAAATCTTGTGTTACATTATTTACGAACCAAACTCAGTCGGACTGTCCATGGTGGAAAGAGATGGGTGAGTTCTCGCGTATCTGACTTCAGCCAATGTGCTTCAAGCACCAGTTTGCTTCATAATATTAGCATGAATTTTAAATGCCAAAATTATCACAGTTGCAAGTCATTGAAACAGAAACAGATAAGCACTTTATTTTATTTTACTATTGCATCTTTTATTTCTTTTACACCTTCATCCTGTTATGTTTGGTTGGTCATTCTTGAAAATTGTCACTTTGAAAATGTTTCTTAACACTTCTTGCTCTCCATGTAACGTTGCAGCCAATGTCTGGTCTCCATTTTCAACCGAAGTGCGTCACGTGTGTCACGCATTTCAACCTTGTAAGCACGTGGTTCGTGATGCAAACTGGCGCTGCGCAGAACGAGCACAAATCGGTGCATTAGATGAGCCCACCTATCTCTTTTCACCATAGGAATATCGGCGAAACGATATTATCGTGAACGTGCGAACGGAAGTCGCAGCCTGGGATGCTGGGATAATTCATTATTTGGCACACGCTCGTTACTTGGCGCTAATTGTTAAACAGACATTTTGAGTAGACTGTTTATGCATAAAGGTACGCGTGATCCTATTTATAGAAGACAATGATAATGATTTTTTATTTATTTATTTAGTCAAAAACTGTATATGACGTATGGGGGAGAAAATCATCTGCGCACGCTTTCTTGAGATTCAGAATCCATTCTCAACAATTTAACTATTAATAGTTGAAAGATGAAATAATAATAATAATAATAATAATAATAATAATAATAATAATAATAAATTTAAAAAAGCGAGAGATTAACATTTCAAAAAACTAGATATTTTCGTTGCCGAATTATAGAAAACTTATTTTTAACGGTAAACGAACAGATTTGATTTTCTCTATTGCTAACAAAATAGAAACTCACCCTAAACTCTACTAACACTACAAGCAAAAGGAAAGTTCAACAAAACGTGCTCATAGTGAAGCTACATTTACGTCCAGAAGCAAATCAAGGGGCCATCTCAGCATGTGCTCAATGGATCAGGGAAACGGGAGAAAAACTCGGTCGAGATGGGGATCACTGACCCGAAAGCTGAAGTATATTACTTGTTACAGGCATTTAAGTCTTTTTTTAAAAAAATATACCATGCAAATGTTAACTAATTCATTATACTATATCATTGTTTTGTTAAAGTAAACAATTTTCTTTTTGACGATCAGTATAGTTTCTAATTGTATAGAAAGTTTTGAGCAGAAAAAATTTTACTTTTAACTTAAATTTGTGTACCAATTTTAATTGTTTAATTTCATCTGTCAATGTGTTGTAAAGTAACGGTCGAGGACCGAGTTCTCCGACCGCGGTGCAGAAGTAACGTAGGCGTGTTCCCAGAAACGGAGCGGCGGTGGGGAGGACATCCTGCCCGTCGACGTACTACTAGCCGCGCGAAAAACATTTTTTTTTTTTTACTTCACGATCAGAGACGCTTTTTCTTAGATTATTATTTCAGCATCGAACTTACCTTATTCAGAATCTGATGATGACCCGCAGGCTGCACTCTCTGACGAATCACTGTCGGAATCCAAATTAACAATTAGTTCGTCAATGATGTCCGGCACAATACCATCTTTCTCCCAATAATCATTTTCTATTTGTTCCACATGGCAGCAAAATCCTTTCCAGTCCATGCACGGTGACTTCTTGAATTGCAGTTTCAATGTTTTCTTGCAATTTAGTAACTGACATATCACCCGTTACATTTCTCTCCCTAAATATTCTCTTTACTTTCGCCCAAGCAAGTTCAATTGGGTTCATCTCACACATGTAGGGAGGAAGTCTCACAACTGTATGTCCGTGTACTGCTAACCACTCATCAATCTTGTACTGCTTTGCCCATGGTTTGAGAGGTGCAATTAATCGATACAAATCTGTCTTACGCATATTTTCTTCACAATGCACTCCCTTTCTTTGAAGCCATGTAATCATGTCGGCTTTTCTTGAGTATGCGGACGGTGTCTTGTTAACTTCCATACTGTGGTTTGGAGCATTGTCAAGGACAACAACTGCACGCTCTGGCAGATGTGGCAATAATTTATCACGCACCCATTTTTCAAAATTAATGCCATTCATTTGGCCGTGGTAGTCTCCCACAGTACTACCAGCTCGAAAAATTAGACAGGTGTCGCAAAGAAATCCCTTCCCCCCCTGCATGAACAATTATTAGTCTACTTGTTGCATTTCCCATCACTTGGACACCCAAAATGTCATCACTCTGCCCGCACTTTTAAAACTTAAGTGTGTTATCAACCCATGTCACATCCACATAGATATCTCGGTTCTCTTCTCGAAATTGTTTCAACTGAACAATGTATCTGTATCTCCAATCCCCTATGTCCGGTCTCTCTATCAGTACCCGTCGCTTTGATTGGCATTTTTTCCATTTGAAACCCATTGATTTCATAACCCGCAATAAAGATTTTGGGCCCCACGGAAAATTAATTTTGTCCTTAATAATACGTAGAAGCTTTTGCACCGTCGGCACAACCTTTTCTCTCACATAGAAATCCAGTATAGTATTTCTAATAACGCACCGATCAAAACTATCTACATGGACAGAATTGCCACGCGACACTCTTCTCTTCTTACCAGGAGACTTCAACTTTTGATTTGGGCTAGTCTCATTCCTCTTTTTATTTTCTTTCCGAATGGCTTTGATGGTAGTGAGTCCAACTCCTGAGTATTCGGCGGCTCTTTCACTCGCTTACATTAACGGTAAAAGTAAACATTTACCTTCTTTCTCTTTATCACACTTTGCAATGACGCGGGCAATGATTTCGCGGCACTCGCTGTGTATAGTGGTATTAGAAACTCTCTTTGCCATGATGAGAAACTAATAATTTTCACACGTTTAACACTCAGGCCTACCACAAGCGAACTAGTCGCTCCGATGTTTTTGGAACGGTTGCGATTATGTCACGTGACGGTATGCAGTGCATTGGAAGTCATCCCCTCCTACCCTGCCCCTCGGCCCGCGCAGAAACTAAGACCCCTCTCCGACGGTCGGAAAACTGGGACCCGCACAGTATTACATGTATTGTATGTGGATTTCTTATAGTGAGCTGTTGATACTGACATAATGAACATGATTTCTACGCGTCGAGTGTTGTAATAATAAATATCAATATTACATGAAAATAGGTTCCCACCGTTAAGTAAGTCAGTTTTGACAAATACTACAGACTCATAAATAAATAGGCAAGGCAATGGTAAGATTCCAAGCTCAATGAAAAGAGGCTTGCACGGATCACGTGGATGGGATTTTTTCATTATTCGGATAATTTTCTTTGCAATCTAAATGTCTGGGAACTAAAGGATGAGCTTCCCCAAAATATTATGCCATATCTCAGGCGGGAATGTACATTTGCAAAATACACGCAACGAGCTGCATGAAGGCTGACAGAATTAGAAAGAATTCTGAATGCATAACATAATGAGCTTAATTTAGTGTTTAATTCTGTTATATGTATATTCCATTTGAGGTTTGATTGAATTG
>BLKR01009669.1:0-96382 GCA_011170035.1 Teleogryllus occipitalis
CCACGCTAAGCTTTTTTACAAGGCGTTTTACAACGGCTCGCTTAGTTTCGCCGGCAAATACATTTGAAGTTCCTAACGGGGGTGGAGGGGACAAGCGTCCACAACGCTTGCATATATTGCCACGAAAATTGTTGCTGGTTAGATATTCCTGGTTTTCAGCTCCTTAATTTTTCATTTTATTCTAAATACTTTAAGTTACATTTTTTTAACAATTACAGCATACATTTTAAAATACTACTCGAATCGGCTACCGAACAATCTTCAACTAGGGAGCAAGAAAGAGTCATCAATTGGCTTCCAGAAATACCCCCCAGTGAAAATTGCGTCCTTCCTCCACACGTTTCAAGGCGAAATAGGCTGAGCTTGTAAGCGTAAATCGTAACACTCGCTTTTCCTCGAGAAAGCCTTTATCCACTTTCTTAGGAAGCCAATTCTTTACATATAAAATTGTGGAAAATTTTTCAAATTAAATATACTAGAAAACAATAATTTTGCATTAATTGTCTTAACGTATAAATATAGACATTAAAGTTTCCGGCTTCTCAGTATTCACACGTTCCTAATACGAAATACATTGTTATAACATCCACAATTTCATTCTAACCAGTAATTTTGCTGCTTTAGAAGCATGTAGCATCAGCATGGAATATGCGAAAAAGTAATAATACTATTATAATATAGTATTGACATACGTTTATGTTATGGACATTTGTAATTGAAGGAATGTGAACTTACGTATGCAGTTAAGTAAATTTCAATGAAGGTGCAAAGTTTGCAAATAAACATGTTTTTAAAATTCAATTATTCCAAGTTCAGAACAATTCCTAGAAACATTCTTTTCCATTCGACACTAACACGCCAATGCTTTTTGACACTACCTTCTGAATCTAAGTGGATTGTTTGAGGTCATCGCTTTTCGCGTCAAAATCATGGAAGTTTACACGTCTTCGAAGTATGTATACGCCGAGGTCATCTTCATGAACCACAGAAAATCTCATAAGAAAGAATCAGTCGCCATTTCAACAATGAAGCTACTACGACATAATAATCATAATATCCTAATTTTCGTTTAATTATTGTGTTCTTTCTAGCGTGCTCCGTGTCTCTGAGTAGCAAACGTTAACATAATCGTTAAAATTTAAAGTAACGATTTAGGGTGTAAATTTAGGATGAAGTTCACATCTCCTCATAATTGTTTCTAGAAAGTCATATCAGATTAGTATTATTGTCAATAAAATTGTAGTTTTATTTAATTTGAAATAACTGCTTGGATATTTTGCGGTTTTATTAAGAAAATATAGCTACCCGAATTTGACGCTAGGAAATGAAAACATTTCGAGGTTTCCACTACGAGACGTATTTCGTCATCCTTATTCATTCGCTTAGTATACTGCAATCGCTTTCATTTATCATCGATCATGTTACATAGGGTTTCTAATGTTTATATGATACCGGGTGTCCCACCAAATATGGATCACCCCCATAACTTCTAAACGGTTCAGGGTATCGAGTTGCAGTTTTCGCTGAACAATGCAGAATCATGGGACACGTAACATGCTGGTAGAGGAATTCCCTATAATAGTTTTAGTTTTCGAGAAATTTAATCATCTTTGATTTTTTAAATTGAACTATATATTTTTTCATCAGCAGTGGATAGATCATGAACATTGGAATAAAATTATGTATCATATGTTAGTATTTTAAGAGTAATTTGAGTATAAAATTAGATTTCTCGGCATCAGATTTTCAAGTAAACGGGCAGCCTTTGCAACAGTCGCCGTTTTGAGAAGGTGGCCTTCGCGACGTTGATACTGCTTTGTGAAGAGAGGAGTGTGAGAAGGATGGCCGTGTAGGATGAAGGTGTAAATGCAGCAATTCATGATCTTGACATGAAAAACATATGAACAAACATCAATTTTAACGATCTGAATGAGAATTTTTTCCCACTTGTTCATCTGAGTTGAACTTTTCTTCTTCTGAAATTACAATTCAACGATAATCGTAAAGAACGAAATTAAAAAATATTGTAGCGAAAACGATAATAATAATAATAATAATAATAATAATAATATCAATAATAATAATAAAGGTCATTTCTAAATTTACAAAAGTCGAACGCAGTGTAGAAACAAGCCATCATTTTAATATATGGGAAGCGAATGAATTGTTAAAGATTTTCATTGAAAATATCTTGATTAATTCATCAAAGATTAGATAGGTAGATATTTTCTCTTATTATTCACGGTAACTAAACTTCCTATTTAAACACGTACTACCAGAAGAACAAAGTAATAAAAAACTTGAAATACTCTTGACAGTTCTATCAGTGTAAATTTACCAAACTTTAAAAAAATGCATATCTGCATTCTCTACTGCACATACTGATTAGAGAGTTTCTCATTTCATAGCGCCAAGTGCTGCCTCAAACTTGAAAATGCAGAAGACGGAAGTCTACCGTTTTCTTTTCCATTCAAGAACAGCAGTCGTTTGGTGGCAAAGTGGACGAGTGATCATTTTAATTAAAAATGACATTTACCAACGAAGAGACGGTGGTCGGCTTCTTGTTCAGTTTGAAAATGATATTTATTATTATTAACATCTTTACGCTACCATTTTTTATATCGTTCTTTGGAACGATCAATGTTTTGAAATTTTAGTAGAAGGCAAGTTAAATCCAAATAAATAAATGGAAAATGTCTCCCATTCTGATTGTCAAAATTGGTATTTCTTAGTGTGATGTCTGTGCCATCACTAAGAATTACTGTAGTGATGCCTCTTATCCCCCACTGCCACCCCTCTCAGTCAAGACGCAGCAGTCTAGACGCCGTGATGGTCACCTTCCCCAAAAGACGAGAGTTGCAACGATTACCCGTTTAATTCAAAATCACATGTCAGAAAGCCTAATTTTATACTCAAGTTACTATCAAAATATTAGCATATGATACATCATTTTAATCCTCTTTTCATGGTCTATCCATTGCTGGTGATAAAAATATAGTTTTATTTATTAAGTCGAAGATGATTAAATTTCTCGAAAAATAAAAATATTATAGACAATTTCTCTACGGCATGTTACTTGCCCCATCATTCCGAGTTGTTCAGAAAAACCTGCATTTTGCAAAACCACATTTCGTTATCATAAACCGTTTAGAAGTTGTGGGTGTGGTCCATAGTTGGTGGGACCCCCCTGTTAATGTAATAACAATACAACTGCATTCTGACGGGCAGGAATTCGGGCTCTGTAATTGATGTTGTTTTTTGCGTGTAACCTACTCTGTGGTGTGTGAAAGTGTATTTATTTATATATTTATTTTTCATTTCTCGTAAACATTCGGAATAACAAAAGTAATATTTAGAGAGGTATGTATGTAATGTTGCAGTAAATCGATGTCGAGATTTTAATGGAAATACACCTTTTGGGATCGTAAGTTACCAAGAGAGTGTTATTATTTCAAAACGTCCGTCTCTCCGTCCATGTGTCCGCTGGTCTGTCTGTTTCTCTGTGAACACTAGTGTGTAAATATTTGTAGAATTTTTGTCAAAATTAATTTTCCATTAACGATCTGGCCCGAATCGAGGCCCTGCGATTTTGAAAATAATTCTTTAAATTTTGGGGTTAATTTAGTTGAAGCCCCTGGAGAGCATTTTCAAACTTTTCTTCAAAACGGCTCCAAAGTTTTTCGACCTACATATGTAACCACAGTCGAACATCCGCCAACGTCGGAACTCGAACTCTAGGGCCTCGCGGTCAGTAACGTTACAGGGAAAACTGTAACGATGCCACTGAGCTATAGCAACCTTTGCAACGTGTACTTAAAAACATAGTAAGTCTTATTTCCATTGCAATGTTTTAATTTTTCAATGTTACAAATATTGAATTGTTTCATATTTTCGTGCGCATAGTAAATTTAACTTAAAGCTTCCTGCTTGAATCGTGTAAAACAAATCGGACAAATTGTATATTTGAAAAAAAAAATTACAATACAATTAATCAATTATTACAATTAATACAATAAAGATCTATTGTGTGACAAAATGACATTCCTCTAAGACTGAAAATAACCGAAACGAATGTTTGCTATTCTGGCAGTTTTCTGTGTACTATTCGTTACTTCTGTGAATGTTTTCTGAAAAATACACTGCGTTAGACGAAAGATAATTATACATATTTCTTTCTTAATGCAATCTGCTCTTCAATATTAGTCTTTCAAATCATCTCATGTGCACGTTTCTTAAAATATGAGTGTTTTTCGCAAAAGTTTGATTTATATGGTGACAATATATATGTTTTCGAAAACCATCAATACAGATGCTGGAGATTTATTTCTAAGTGCAATCGTTATAAATATTAAATTTTAAAATAGGTTTTATTTAGAATTTTTTCTGAAAAAACAATAGCTTTTGCGATTTTTCGAAAGAATTTTCTGGCATCAAGAACATTGTAATATTCAAAACACTACATAAGTGACCTGCTCACGGACAATATCGTAGCGTATTTGCTTGGATGGCTTCTTGTTGTGCTGAAGATCTCGAGTTCAAATCCTAGCCTTCACTACTTATTTTGTATTCTGTACATTAGAGTATGTATCTGACAAATGATTTTGAAATCAATTGTAGACGTGGAATTTTATATATCGTTTTGATTTTCAATAATTATATATTTTTTGTCTCTCAGCCGCGTCTCTGTCGTTTCCTTAAGGTTTATTAGAAGAATGAAGTGTTAGTAGTGTAAAAGTTGTAATATATTCCAACTTTTACCAATAAAACAAGAAAATAAGACCGGTTTTTTAGTATTTGTATTGGTAGACAGATGAATAGAAAGTGAATAACTGCGTCAATGGTAGGTGTTTTTTTCAATTAAATGTTTTTGAGAATCGACTAATTACCAGCTGCACTGAAACCCTTATCTTCCCACAGAAAGCTGTAACGGCTATTCATGCCAGCAGTGTAATTTTTGTTATCCTAGCTGGGAAGCGATAACCGAGCAAGTGGCAACAGCTCAGGATTTGGCAACAGGGCATTGGACACAGGAGGCCTGTGGCTGCTGCTTGGCCCGTTAACAGATTCTTCATTGTAGGGAAGAAAGTGAGAGGGAATTATGTGAGCTGATTGCACTCGTCGGTCACAAATCATGTGCGACCGCGCCATGTGTCTGCCTGAATTTTGACATTTGCAAACACGTTAGGAACGTATGTTAGCACGGTGTTTAAAAAATCTGTTCCTCAATGCTTCTGTGCGAAATTGCTTGTATTTTGATCTGTACGAGAATTCGTAAACGTGTTTTAAATAAAAAATTTCACAAAACAATATGAATATCGTCATCCATTTTTAATATGAATAAAGTAATATATTTACCCAACAGAAACTTGAATTACGAAGACAGAATATTAACAAAAGAATTGGAATACCCTTAGACCAGACTTGTGCATCAATCAAATGTACAGTAATAAAAATAGGTCGGACATTTAAGCGGTAAATATTCTTATGTTTGGTGCCCTCTCTGGTCACTCTAGAGGCGCCACTAGATTATAGCTACCTTTAAACACTAAGAAAGCAAATTCTTTCACTTCTTAAATTCCCTGACATTCACAGATCACATATCACCCTGTAGGTCATATGTGGTCAGTTATGGGATTGAAAATAGAAAATACAGTTTGTCTAATAAAAAAATATTAAACATGCATGTCTGAGAGAACGAAGTTTAATTGACCCTGGGACTACGGCAACGTTGCTGAAATCTATGTTGCAAAGACTAGAGACAATAATCAAAGCAAATGGAATTCATACCCAGTATTAAATAACGTAATATGTTTTGTTCAACAGGCGTGTACGAAGACTTTTTAAGCTTACAAAAACGGGCGTTTTATTTTGTTTCCAAATACCAGAGAGTTGGTAACATTTTGAACTTTTGTAATATAAGGGAATAAAAAGAGTAGTCTTAATTTCTGAACTTGATATTTTTATTCTTTCTAACACATCGTTCATATTATGTAGTAGAAGTTTCTGCTAGAGTTTTCGAGTTGTTCGCAAGGCCGTCCTTTGGCCTAAGCAACTGCCATGAGTCCCAACTTCAGACGGGGACATATATGATTGAAATAAAATACAATAGGATCCCCAATAAATTTGTATTACACTCTTAAAGCCCATAAATATGTAGAGGCATTTTTTTTTATCTTTTTTACTGTCTAAATAGCTATTAATTAAAAAAAACTATTAGTTTTAACTTACGTTCATTGAGCAAAATAACTTCTTTACCGTGTGATAAGTTAAATCCCTGATGAGTCCCAACAAAAAAAGTACGTCTTAATCCATTTATCGAGTACATTATGCCAACAAATGAAGCTGAATAATAATGTTATCTTCTAAAATATTTTGATATTTCGATAGCAAGAAAGTCGTCGAATGATAACATTAAGCGACAGTGTTGCGTAATATTCATTTTTCCCACTTCCCAGGCAATATTCTGCGTCCGTTTATTTTCTGACTCCCAATTTACAATTAGAGAAAGCGAACCTCCCCATCTCCGTTCTGATAGACTGAAACATTTTCTTGAGAAACTTCAATAAAATATTTCAATAGTCTTTAATTTTTTAAACTTAATTTAATTAATTTAAATTACTTAATTAATTTAAGTTCATTCCCTATTAACTTTGTAATTGCAGAATTACATGAATTCAAATGGATTGGTCAGGCTGTATTAGTATTTTTTAATATTTTGCGATTAAATAAAAAAAAGTTCACGCATTGGTAGTGATGTAAATAACCGATAATAATATAACCGTATAAACCGTTTTTATATATTTATATTATGAGACTTGAGATTTGAAATTAAACGTGCAATTTTTCCTCTTGCAGCCGTTGACACTGTCGCTTTTGGGGAAAGTGGCCTTCGCGTCCTTTCCCGTTCTTGCAAAAGTGCCGGCGCCGCGAAAGCAACCTTCCCCAAATGCGACAATTGCAACGGTTGCTAATAAGAAATCTCGTACGTTTAGTTCAAAATCACATGTCTGAAAGTATAATTTTATACTCGATATACCATCAAAACATTAACGTATGTTACATCAATGCATTCGTCTATTTATGATTATCTATCGCTAGTGAAAAAAATATATGGTTCCATTTAAAAAATCAAAGATAATTAATTTTCTCGAAAACTAAAAATATTTCGAATTATATCTCTACCGCACAGTAGTTCCCCCATGATTCGGCATTGTTAAGCGAAAACTGCATTTCGATATCGGGAACCGTTTAGAAGTTATGAGGTGGCCCATAGTTGGTGGGACTCTATATAATTCTATTTCTCAGAAAAAAAATATTACGAATTTTTCTATTTTCCAATAAATAAGCGCTTTTTACAACAGTTATTATGTTTTATTTAATAAAAACCCCATGAAAACATTGTTCCCTTTTGTAATTCAGTTACCCACCTCCCAGGAATGTTTCCGCGCTCAAATTTCCTTCGTTGCCCCTTGCAGCGACGATTTGAGGCGTAAGTAGGAACACGAATGCTCATACGGGCAAAACTGACCGCCCTTGCTATAGATTCTGCTAGGATACTATTTGATTGACATTCACAACTATTACTATCGCGACATTTTACAATCTTTTATTTTAGTTATCAATATTCCCTTCGAGATTCTGAATTTTTTTTTCCGAAGCTTGGCATATTGTCAATCTACTCTTAATGCAGGTATTTTTCAGCTCACTGATCGCAATAAGAGGGGACTTGAACCCCGAGTACTTGGATACAGCAATCTAGCTTAAATCAAGAATAACATTGGCATCAGTTAAACCCCATTCCTAAAATACATTAACAAAATTATATAAGAAACAGAAAACTGATTAAAATGCAAACAAAATGAAAGACAAAAAATTGAATTAAAACTATAATGATAATAGGACGCACTATTAGTAATCGCAATATTATAATAATTCATGAAGTCCGCAGAAAGGTTTCCAATCCCCAAACGTTTTGTCCACACTAGGAAAAGAACTCGCTTAGGTGCAGAGAGTTGTTACCATGTCCACTACACTATTATCTCCCCAAGAATCACAGCCCCTCCGACACAAAAAATGTTGGACAGATTAACACATGCTCATGAACGAGAATGAAGTTTGTGCGGTCTTTACGTGCGGTCTCACAGTCCGCGGTATCTACTAATGTTTGAAAGCGAGCAAGTGACCTCTCTGAGGGTCATTTCAAAACATAGGCGCATGAGAGATGTTATGTCCTTGCCTTCAATGGAAATGGAAACAACGTTAATTAATGTAAGGAAGTATATGAATTTGGAATATATGCATTAAAAAAACATTTTCATCGCGAAAATGCTCTCTCATAAAAATTAACTGAGCTCATACTTAATTTCCCATACCAGACATTAGAAATTTCTATCATTACATGTCATTTATGTATAAGATTGATTATTACCAGAACAAATCATCAGATTGATGGTGTACTTCTCAATATTGTTTGTGAAAAGTATACAAATGAGTGTTATAATAAGAAAGAATTTCCGTCTTCCTAAAACATATGTATACTGTTTAGTTGCATGTCTTATTTCTATATTTAAATGTGTGTAGCATTACAATGTAAACAAAACTCTTATTCGTTCATTATATTGAATTTAAATTATTTTTCACAATTTAATACACGACAAGAACGTGTTCCCACAAAAGAGAGTAACGAAGCATTCTCCAGGTTCTCTCTTATGCCTTTTAAGGCGAGGAGAATGGGGGAATCTTCCGAGGATATGCCACTTGAATTACTGGAAGAGCCAATGATAAGTGTTGCTTGCCTTAGAGTTGAGGATTGCTCAAGCCCGGTGTCAAATATACATTATTACTCTTTAAATTATTAACAAATGAGACATCATTGAATTCCTCTATTGATATATTCATTTCAGGTAAAAATGTATGGTTCTATTTGAAAATTCACATGTGATTCAATTCCAACAAAATTAAAAATAATACACAGAATATATCTGCTGCCTAAAACTTGCCTCGTGGAATAAATATGAAAATGATCTATCATGACACCGTTCTGTCCAAAAGCATTTTGCAAAATAATTTGTTGATAATGAATTTCCTCGCTAGACGTTAAACATTTTGGCATACACTTCGCACCACTGAATAGAATGCCTCCAACCACAAAGAAATCTTCAAATTTGCAGGACAACAGTTAGTCTCAGCGTTTTCAAATTTGCCAGAGAATTTATTTATAACACAGACGAACCAAAATAACCAAACTACTGTTTCAACGATACATGAAGAATAGAAATTAAATTTCGAAAGTTAAAAAAGACTCATGAGCAATAATTTTCCCCGATTTGTCGTAAGTCACAAATCATTAATACAATTTAATCAACAGAAAGCAAGACACTGCAAAACTATATGAATTTTATACTTGACTGCCAAGATCGAATGAATTGGGGGTTGGAAACAAGTGAGGGTTGGCATCAGACGCTAAGATCCTATAAACAATTGCGTATCTCGGAAACGAAAGGCGATAGCTCCGGTTGGATTGCGGAATTATGCATCTTGTGTAAAGGGAATTGAGATGAGAGAATAAAAAAGAATTGCAAAATTTGTAAAATTATAAACAATATAAAATTTTGGCAATTCTTAAGTGGGAAGGGTTTTCTGATGTCCCAGAAATAAAAACTGCGAATTAACAATTTTGCAACAATTAACAATTTTATAAACAATTGCGAAATGAGCGCTATTCCTGCCGGGGTGTGTCCTTAAATTGTCCCTGATTTGATGAGAGCAAAATAAAAATTTTGACATGAGATGCAAATTAATTGCTTAATATCTAGTTTAATGGTTTTTTAATGATAAATATACAGTTGGTCTTTGAATTTTACTTTCTTTTATTAAAATGGTTCCCTAGAAGTCCTAACGATTCGAGAAAGACAGTATTTTGCATTTTTGCAAATGTAATCTACATATGAACAATTGAAAATATGCAATTATAATCGTTTTTCTTATCGCAAAATTCTACAGTAAACTGGTCATTTGATAAAGTTCATAAATTGTGTTTGGACAAGAATATTGGAAATTAAATGTGTATAAGAACGTAATTGTTCGAAAATTAGTGTTATTTTATCTGATATCAATGTAATTTCTTCAAAAAGAATTGTGTTAACAGTGGTTAAGTGCTATGTGTTCATATATACTTCAATGAATTTACATTCATGTTCATACAAGTGTTTCTTCCATGTATTTTTTTATTTGAAAATACTTCCACATCTGAACTAGCGGCGCCCGCCATTTTGTACGTCGTAATTTTGTTAGGGCACTCCCCCCTGCGTTGAGATTGGATACGATGGTTTGTGAGGCTCCGCCTACGACGTTTCGTCATGACAAGGGCTGACCAAGCCGTGCAAAAGCTGAACTTAGCCGCAGACGGCCGCGATCAATTTATGTTTCCAGTACTGTACATAACTCCACCCCTGGTACAATGGAAGTATCAAGAGACTGGTAATCTGAAGTAAAATTTTAGTGTGGTAAATTAAATTGGAAAGTGTCGGAATATACAAACCTAGGACTGTTGAATTATACATATGTGATTTGTTCTGTGACATTAAATTTTCAATAGTTTCCTTTATTTCTCAAAATACACCCACAATATTTAACTTCGTAGCAAGCACGCACAATAAAATACTTATGAAATAAACAGGTAGTACTGCTCCATTGCAGCAGATGATTTAAGTTTCATTTGGTTGACTACCAGGGGTCCCACATTGCAAAAAGTTGTCAAACCGAAGTATATTTATTTTTTGAAAGTTTTGACGGCAAGAAATATTAATATTAAATTATAATTACAATCAACAAGGGAGCTGCTAATGCAATAATGCATGTATATTATGCGTGTTTTACATACCGATTTGTTCCAAAGCAGTCGAGTCAGAGACCGCCGAAGTAGTACAAATCAAATGCGAGAACAATCCACATCACTTCATGAGGGTGCATCATTTCATGAGGCTGTTTCTGGCCTCGTGAAGAGGGGATTGCCAGGCAAAAACATAGCACTAGCAAATTTCATTTGCAACTAATAGTTGTAATTATTATTTTCCAGTAAACTTCCTTACTTTTAATGTTTTCTTCTAAATAAACCGTCCTTGATTGCTCAGTAACTCTGTGGTGCCCCGCTGGAGAAGGTAACTGGAGGATGAAAAACCTGCAAGCCGATGTATATAAGGACGCGGTTCCAATGGGAGAAAAAAAGTCACCTCCCGGATCATGCACCACACATAAGGGAATTACATCCTAAGTAGTGATGCGCTCGGTATCAATAAATTCTTAGTTATAAATAAATATAGAATGTTTAAATAAGTGTTTACATACTGCTGGAGTGGAACATGGTTCTTCACTATGCCAGCATATTACGATCATGACTACTTCCGCTATTGTACTAGGAAACGTGTGTCAGACTAGCTGCTGAGAAAAAAATTAGACATTCCGTACGCCAAATCTGGACCAGGCACCTCTTCTTTCAGAGTAGTAGACAGCAGAGGCTTGAAGAAACTCATTCCGATTTCAAAGAGCAATGGTCCGATTCTCATATCGAATGGCAGTTGGAAATATTTGAAAACGGGGCCGTAGCTTTAAAACATGGCGGGTTTTTAACGAAGCCATGGCGTCCTTACTCCTCTTACAGCGGCGCCATTGATTGTTCGTGCAAAACAATTTTTGGTGGGCCAATCGCACTAGAGATAGCTGTGAATGATTTTACAGAAACATTTCAGCCTGATTTCATGAAGTCTACTCGACAATCCATTTCGAACTAATCGTCTGCAAATAACGCAATGGAAAATACTTCACAACGTTACCTTCACTTTTCTTAAATATTGTTCTAACTCAAACAAGCGAAAATTAGGGTTTTACTGTTAAATGATAAACAAAACTCTTTGTGTGAAATAAGTATCTCTAAAATTATGCCAATTGCCGTTAGGTGGCAAGTACATCGTTATCTCATGAGCAGAGTTTGGAATTTTCTTTTGTATATTAATATTGCAACGACAAAGTCATCAGCTGGGGAAGAGATACGGTTTTTTTCGTATTTGTATTTTAGCGTTACATATACGAATAATGTTTAAAGAAAACCATTGTATTTCAAGGTAAGTTCCCCAAATACTACCACTTTGGGGCACAAATTTCTAGGTTACTTTGCAGAATTGTGTTGCAACTTATAAGGCTACATATTTTATCAAATAGTCTAAACATTTATAGTTTAAAAAATTCATTTTAATAAATTAAAAAGCGAAGAGAATTAAGAATTTTTTAATACGAGTTTATGGGTAATATTCCTAATCTTCGATTAATGGGATGCAAATTAAATTGATGGAAAAATAAGTTACCTCTTTTGAATAAAGTTTGTTTTTCACTGCAATAATATTTCGGAAAAGAGACGATTATCAATTAATTCTTACAAAAGCCATCTCTTGTAAGTTCCAGTCTCTTAAAATAAAAGCACAAAACTGTGCAATTCCAAGTTTATGTGGAAGGTGAATGCTTCAAAAGCTAACAGGTTTTTGTGTCAAAACAATATTCCATGTTCCTTTAAGGTTTCATGACAATAGTAAAGAGTAAATGAATTACTTCTTCCAGCACATTGTCCGTTCATTGTGAGCATTGTGAGCAGTGCCAAAATTTGGACGTCAAAAGAGTGTGCTGTGGGATCTATATCGTATGTACTGATAATATTCACTGTAATATTATTTCTAAAAAACAAATGGCGGTTTGGTTCTAGTGTTTGACACAATTATTGAATAATTCCGAAATATTACATTTATCTTGTTGTTAAAGAGGCGAGAGTTTCATGGTCACGCCGTTTAATTTTCAGCGAAAGTTGTTTCTCAATAGCTTTCGAAGGCGTCAAAAGTAAATGCACGCGAGGCTAAGTATTTGTTGTTAAAGAGAGGGGGTATTCTTAATATCCTCAACAATCTGGAAACAAAGCGCTAGGAAATGCGACCGTGACAATGTGAGACAGTGAGTTAGTGGAGGCAGCAATGAGATTGCGAGGAAACATAATTTTCTATCCCCAAAAAACTCAAAGGCAGCGTGTACTCAAAGTTTCACCGTTCAACCAAATTGAATACATTTTGAAAGAGCGTGTGGTAAAAAACAGATGGTAGGAGGGTCGTTTAAATAAAATGTAGAATATATACGATATGCATATGTTTCGTTTATGGAGAAATGATCTATATTTGATGAGTCACATTAAATAGACCATCACGACATTAAACTCTCAACTCATTAAAATGACATTAAATTTATGGAGCTTTTTCCGGAGAGAAAATCGTAAATGTTGCAACTTTAATGGAAATTGCGGCCTTATCCTTAATTAAAAAAACTAAAATATAAATGTATAAACGAAGGACTTTGTTTTACAATACTCTTAAAAATAGTATAAAAATAGAGTCCAGGTTTCTTCCTAAAACTACCAAATTACTGGCAGATAATTCAGAAGCCAAAGTTTCTAAAATAAAATGCATGATACTAGGCTGCTAAAATGTTGAAACTACGGTTTAATAACATTTCTTGTTAAACAGACGACTTTTATTTTTTGTTAAAGAGATGAAAAAGTAATTTGGATATGAAGCCTTCTTTAAAAGGGGATTTGTTACAGAATAAACACAAAAAGAAATATTTAGAACATTTTGTATTTCCTTTAGTGTAACATAAATTTGGTTGGTATCCAGTTAAGTAGTGTCTCGGTAAGTCAACGTGGATGGAACCGGGCTTAGCTCGAATTAATCAAAACTCAAATGATCGGAAATGGTGACTTTATTAAAATAGAATATAAATACAACTTTTACATTTCAAAGTATATATATTTCAATAAAAATGTACTTGCATCATATTATTACATTAACTGGTGAAGATACATTAAATACATCTTAAAGTAACTCAATTATTTTTTAAGTACATTGTTTCTTTTACGTGCGGCAATTCACGCATCTCACGGTGGAAATACATGGAAAATATAATGGCGCACCGATTTTTGCTCGTTCTGCACACCACCAATTTACGTCACGACCCACGTGAGCACAGCACGAACACTTCGTTTGAAAAGCTAGTCCAGACGCTGGCCACCATGTTGCATGGAGAGCGAGTAGTGTTAAGAAATATTTTGAAATGGTCATTTTGGAAAATGACTATTTTCAATTGTAATCAACCATGCAATATTTACAAGAAATTCTTCATATATCTGTTTTGATGTCTTGTAACGAGGTGATAATTTTGGTATCTGTCTGCGTTTAAAATTCCCAGAAATATTGTAACGCAAACTGGTGTCTGAAGCTCATTGGCTGAAGTCGAATACCATGCAATCTGCACAACTAAAAAAATTGTTGTTTGATCAATTGGGCGTAACAACAATACTACCACACTTCCTCCACAATACACAACAATGCCTACAATTAGCCAAACAACAATAAAACAGATATAGTAAATTTTTCACATCTTAGTAATTTTTTCGGGAAGAATTTATTTTTATTTACTTATTTCAATTAATATTTTGGTAACTCCTATTTAACTCGGATTTATGGTAAACTCGAACAACCGAGACTTGAATTAGAGAGACCGACTGTATAATTTTCACTTTTCAAACATCCCGTATTTTTCCTGTTCCACTGAGTGTCATGAAAGAATTTAGCCGGTTGGCGATCGATTGTACAGGCAGCACTTAGACACCCATTGGTTCTCTATGGTCTCTCTCACTCTCCCTGTGATCTCTTTGAGCATAGGGAGGCGAACGCGAGGCAAGTGATCTGCTGAGAGCAACTGAGTGCCTTAGTGGAGGCCTCTTGAACATCCACAAGAGCTCGTTTTTTATCACGCAATCTCCCAGAGCGAGCATCAGGGCGGCGTGGCGTTTATTTGCCTCTTCACGTGCACCGTCGAACAGTGGCGCCCCAAAGAGGGGGGGGGGGTCTCATGGGGCTTCAACCCTCCACCCACCGAGAAGCCAATGATACATTTTATAATACTATTTTTTTACTAGTTTTCTTTGCTAATGAAAGACATTCAATGTATCAATTGTTTTAGTTTTAAATATTAACTAAGCCAATGAATAAAAATTCTTTTTAAGCAACATCAAGTCAGTTGGACACTATACTTGTAGCAGCCTTCACCCCCCCCGCGCATACACGCACGCGCATACACGCACGCGCATACACGCACGCGCATACACGCACGCGCATACACGCACGCGCATACACGCACAGACACGCACACACACGCACAGACACGCACAGACACGCACACACACGCACACACACGCACACAAACGCACAGACACGCACAGACACGCACACACACGCACACACACGCACACACACGCACACACACACGCACACACACACGCGCACACACACGCACACACACACGCACACACACACGCACACACACACACACACACGCACACACACACGCACACACACACGCACGCACACACGCACACACACACGCACGCACACACGCACGCACACACGCACGCACACACACGCACGCACACACGCGCACGCACACACGCGCACGCACACTCACGCGCACACACACGCGCGCACACAAGCGCGCGCACATGCGCACTCACACGCACACACGCGCACACACACACAAACACACACGTGCGCGCGCGCGCAGAAAAATCCTGTGTCCACCTCTTCCATCGGGTAAGATCAATTGTTGCTTGTAAGATTTTCAAGAACAATTGGAACAAATTCTCTAGAGCCACACAAATAAAACGAGAGAAGTAAAATGGGAGGTTAAAAATCCTATACTGTTTTTTATGTGCAGGTAAAACAATCGTTTATTGTTTGTTATTCCCAGGAAATGATTTGTAAGTAGTAGGGAAGTTGGGCGCACATACACTTTCGGCTTGCTAAAAGCTAATAATAATTTTTTGAAAGAAAGAGTTATGTTACACTAAATCTATCCACAGGGGACATTAAAGTGACATTATTTAAAAATCCTAAACACACTGACTTGACATCCTTATACAAATAATACACTTATTGTCATCGACAAAAGTATCGATAAAATGAATCAATTAGGAGAAATGCATTTCCATTCTCCATTCTCACCATCAACAAGTCATGGGTCAATCTTTAAAAAGTGGGTGCGTTTTTAAAAGAAACTAACATAACATAGCTTTTGTCCTAGTAGCTGCCGAAATTTGATGATAAACTATGAATAAATAATTAATAAAGAAACTTTTAATATAAAAAACATTTAAAATTGTATTTCAAAATAACTATTCCATTCTTTTAGAAATAATTACGAGGGTTGTTTTGCGTGAACACTTTACTGGGTTACCCCTAGTTATAAAGTAGTGCAAGGCCAGTGTTAAAATTGTAAACACTTTCTTTCAAAAAACAACAACAACAAGAAATTATCCGTGGATATGCAGCCTTGCTATTCCCAGTTTCTGTTGCGAGTACTTTGTGTTGGTTGAAGATATTCGCAACTTTTTCTCGATTACTTGTTTCTCTTTCATCATCCTTTAAAACAATATTCTCTACGAAATATCGTGATGACATGGTCGTATTTTTTACGATATTCCACATTCTCAAAAGTAGACATGGGAACCGGGTGATACGTTATGATGTTTAGAAATAAAGTAGAGTGTACGTTTGTTTTTACACGATGTTCTAATTTCTTGTGTGATCCAAATATTACTTTTTCGTGAAATGTTTAATTTTCTCTTTTTAATAGGAAAGCACGCGTTAAAGTGAAATGAAAGTTTTGAGAAAAATAAATTATATTTTTCATTTGTGTCAATAGCGTTATAAACAGCGTCCCATGATTCTGATGTTTTTTTATTGTGTCAGTATTCATGTTATTAGTAATTGTAAGAATTTATGCATCGTGGTCACTGTAACCTAGATTATTCGTTATTATTTCATATCTAGTTGTGGTTTTGTTAACTATAATTTGATCTAATGCTGTTTGTGATTTGAGAGTATTCCGTGTAGGTACGTTCAATGTAATATCTAAATTAAAAGAATAAATTAAATTGAGAAACTGCCCTTTTTCGTGGGATTCGCTCAGAAAATCAATATTGAAATCACCACATACAACATTAGATTTAAAAAAGGAGATTACTAATTTTGTTCAGAGTTATCTCCAGATTTTCTAAGAAATTGAAATAATCTAAAGCTCGCTTTGTTGGAGGTCTGTAGATGCAAAGTAAGATAATTTTGAGCGTAGTAAGATGTACGACTGTTATTTCAAAACAATTTTCAACTGCACATAAATTGAATTCTGCCAAGAAGGTAGAATCAATATTATTTCTTTCAATCAATATTATAGAAAAAGAGAAAGAAAACGAGAAAGAAAACGAGAAAGAAAACGAGAAAGAAAACGAGAAAGAAAACGAGAAAGAAAACGAGAAAGAAAACGAGAAAGAAAGCGAGAAAGAAAGCGAGAAAGAAAGCGAGAAAGAAAGCGAGAAAGAAAGCGAGAAAGAAAGCGAGAAAGAAAACGAGAAAGAAAACGAGAAAGAAAACGAGAAAGAAAACGAGAAAGAAAACGAGAAAGAAAACGAGAAAGAAAACGAGAAAGAAAACGAGAAAGAAAACGAGAAAGAAAACGAGAAAGAAAACGAGAAAGAAAACGAGAAAGAAAAAGAGAAAGAAAACGAGAAAGAAAACGAGAAAGAAAACGAGAAAGAAAACGAGAAAGAAAACGAGAAAGAAAACGAGAAAGAAAACGAGAAAGAAAACGAGAAAGAAAACGAGAAAGAAAACGAGAAAGAAAACGAGAAAGAAAACGAGAAAGAAAACGAGAAAGAAAACGAGAAAGAAAACGAGAAAGAAAACGAGAAAGAAAACGAGAAAGAAAAAGAGAAAGAAAACGAGAAAGAAAACGAGAAAGAAAACGAGAAAGAAAACGAGAAAGAAAACGAGAAAGAAAACGAGAAAGAAAACGAGAAAGAAAACGAGAAAGAAAACGAGAAAGAAAACGAGAAAGAAAACGAGAAAGAAAACGAGAAAGAAAACGAGAAAGAAAACGAGAAAGAAAGCGAGAAAGAAAGCGAGAAAGAAAGCGAGAAAGAAAGCGAGAAAGAAAGCGAGAAAGAAAGCGAGAAAGAAAACGAGAAAGAAAACGAGAAAGAAAACGAGAAAGAAAACGAGAAAGAAAACGAGAAAGAAAACGAGAAAGAAAACGAGAAAGAAAGCGAGAAAGAAAGCGAGAAAGAAAACGAGAAAGAAAACGAGAAAGAAAACGAGAAAGAAAACGAGAAAGAAAACGAGAAAGAAAACGAGAAAGAAAACGAGAAAGAAAACGAGAAAAAAACGAGAAAAAACGAGAAAAAAAACGAGAAAAAAACCAGAAAGAGAAAGAGAGAGAAAGAACACAATCCGTATTACCTGACATCCATATTATCGACATTTTTCAACCAAATTTCATTAATTTAGATTAACGTCCATTTTTGCCCATTTACTAGTTATTTATTACATTTAGTCTGCAAATTCTTCTATTATATCATATGCTGTAAGACATCAAAATATTGTTTGCATGGTTCTAAATTCTCACCGATAAGAATATGCCTTTTCAAACATACATTTCGCGTCAGTTTAATACTTCGTAATGCATTCTCCTGTATTTGGTCGCAATGATAACGAGATCTCTTAGCTGAATTATGTGCGTGGGTGTATAAAGCGTAACCTCGTGGAGGCAACAAGACCTGAGAATACTCAGAGTCACGCAGGCATGAAGGCGGCGTGTACGCGTGAGGAATGTAGGCGTCTAGGTTTGTAGGCGTACAAACCTATCTGCGAACAGGCTTAGGAGTGTAGGCGTGTATATGCACGTAAGCGTACATGTGTGTGGACAAATAAGCGTGCAGGCGAACAGGCGTGAAGGCGTCGGACGGACGGCGGGCTGAAGGCGTGCGCACCCGTCTGCGCTATCACACGCGGAGGCTCCTCGCTTGATTGCACGACTTGGCTATTCATGGGCCGCCCCGCGCCGCCCCGCCACGCCACTACGCCCCGCCAAGCCACGCCACGCCACCACGCCACGCCCCCTCGCGCGACTACGCGCCGCTATCGACCGCTTCGACGTCCGGCGCGGCGCGGCGACGGGCAGTTCGACTCCGGGCGAGGTACACGACGGACGCGCTTCCGGAAATGCCATGAGTAACGACACCAGGCAAGGGGGATTTGCTGGCAAGATCGGTACTGGGATGCTGCATTGATTTTTCCGTTAATAGATTGGATGTTTGATTGTGATCTAGAATAACCGTGCAGTCGCTCGAACCAGTTTCAAGACGAAGAAAGTGTTGAAAAATAGGCTTACTTAATGCAGTAGCTTTCTTTACGAAACTGAAATTTAACTTTTATACAAGAAACAAATTATAAGGAACAATATTGCATCCGAAATAAAAAAAGAAGTAAAAGTAGCGAACTAAAAATTCAAGTAATAATATACGCCTGTAATAGATACCACTATGACATTTATTTTATTCTTTGTGAAATCTATATTTCTTCGTTAATTATTTTGCAAAAGATCAAATTAAAAACGGGATATCAAAATAAGAGTAAACATTTATAAGAGTAAAAATATTACTAGAATACATGATGAGAAACGTAGATAGCCGAGAAATGATGATTTGATCCAGTCATGAATTCGACTTATAAGGCATTTATACGAATCAGATATAATGAAAATCAGAAATCGTATTTGACAAAATAAACAACGCATTCCCACTTACAAGAAAAGCTCCTGGGTATAGACGAGTGTTCTCTTGGACCTACGCAATATCAACACACTTTCGGAAAACAAAATTCTCCGTAGAGCAGCATCATACGACGAAATTGCAATATGTCCGGCAACATTACTAATCACAGCGATCCACCGACGCCGCCGGCGACGGATTAAAAAAATTAAACCTCAATAAAAAGCTGAGGGCGCAATCAGGACGCATCCCTCGCCTGGGCGGCGCCCTGACCTCCCATTAGGGGGCAATTGCAATCCGGGGCGCGGCGCGGCGCGGCGCGGCGCCTGCCAGTAACGAGAAGCGAATGCGTCGCGCGAGGACGCATTCGAAATTAATGGCGGGGCGCGGCCCTCTTCAACTCCAATCCCATTGCTTGGGGAGCAGCAAAAGCGCCCAAGCGCGTGTGTGAGTGTTTTGTGCGAGCGGCCGGGTCAACTACTTTGGTCATTGGTCCCGTGAATGTAGAGAATGTTATAGCTGGGAGGTGGCAGTTCCTTAGGATTCCTCCCCGCTGGGTCGTCCAGCGCTGATATGCTTGTAAGGTTACAGGAGGTTCCCTTCGAGTATCTACCCCAGAGAGGTAACGCCCAAAGCTGTAAGATCCCGACAGGTCACCACAAGGTGTGTGGTAGTGTAATCCGTATACCTGTGAAAGTGTGTGTGTGTGTGTTTGTAACGGGAGAGGAAGGGATAAAATACGGAAGGAAAGATAGCGCACGGTTTACGACTCGTTCGTTACGGTAGTATTCCAGTATTCGCCTAGCAATTATTGGACTATCCTGGGAAAACTACCGATTATATTGGTGCAGCTGGCCTCTAGAACTGTCCTCCAGATCATAGCAAAACTGGCCATAGCTCAAAAGCAAATGTTTAAAACCTGCCTCCATCGGGTCTCGAGCCCGAGGATTTTCCGTTCAGAAACTCTGCAAAGGCAAGGGTTGTCACTGAGCCATTCGAGGCGGTAAATAACAAGAAGCGAACCGGGCGCTAGAGGACGCATTAAAACTTAAAGGCGGAGCGAGGCCTACTAGAAACCCCAATTCCATTGCTTGGGGCTCAGTAGAAAGCGGCCAAGTGCGCAGTAAGCTTTGCTTGCCGGAGGGTGATTCCATGCATCCCTTGATCGTGGTGTTGGGGTGGCACACAAGTGAGCAGGCGAAGGTGCGTTTTAAAAATGAAGGGCATCATTGAAATACATGATATTTTTTGTTATATAGACGCTGCCCACTATTGATGGAATGGGTGTGAGAACCGGGAATGCCGGAACGCGTTTAATGATGTACTTTCTACGATACGAGCGAGAAAGAAGAGGGAACTTGAGTATCATGATTTTCAAAATGAGTTTGAGCAGAATAAATTATGTCGGAGGAATAGCTTCAAATGAATAAGAAACAGAAGAAAAGAGTAGAGAAGGGACGAAAATGAGAAGTGCAATGGGGCAGCGAGCCCGATCATACCGTAGAATGTAGGTTCAATGGAAGATTGAGGCGGATCGCTAGGAAACATAGTACACGAAAGAATGAATCGATGAAGTTCAGAAATAGAGAATATACGTCACATCTAAGGAGTCCATTTGTGGGTTTAACTGAAGAGATAAAAGAAACACAAGCGTGTGTTAGTTGATCCGCACTAAACGAGTTGGGTAAGCCGGTGATTAAACCGGGGGAGAAAGGCAATTCGGGGGAGTAAGACAGGAAGCGATAGGTTGAGGCGGGCGGGACAGAAGGGTAATCAAGTGGGGGCTGCCGGGCGGAACGACGTGATCCCTGTGGAGGTTGCACGTCCTTCGACTAAGGATATCAGAGGGCTTTGAAACGACCCCGCGCTTCGAACGCCCTTCAAAGGGAGGCCGCCCTCCCTGGCCCGGATCGTGTGCTGGGTCGGAACGGTACCGGACGCCACAAAGCTCAGGATGGGCCGAGTAAACTCGATAGACTCGCTTCGACGTTGCCAAATAAACCTACGGACACACACCACCTGTATTAATTACGTATGCTTTTCTGAAGAAAGTCCTAAATAATTCATGGATCTGAAAATTTAATTTTTTAAAAAAATATTTTAATTATTTAAATTGACACACCCAGATTTATGATGTCAATTTATATATCATTCCTAATATTATGTTTGTTTTTTCAGGTAAGTGTTCTGCAAATGTGTCCTGGAAACGTCCGATCCTGCTGCTATTGCTTTGTGCAACTCCTGTAAGTTTTATTTCGTATTCTTGCATGTTCTTTCATTCATCATGAATTAAAAGTAAGGTTACCGGAGCAACACATCTGTTGCTCTCTAGTTATTAGGCGGACGTACGGTAAACGTGTGTCCTTTTCTCTCTTTAGAGGTTATTTTGATTGGAATAGTCTATCTCAACTATCGGAACAAACTGACATTCCGTTTTAAATGACTATTCTTGAGGAGACATCGATTTATTGTAACACTTCATCTCTCACATTCCCCAGTTTCTAATTATTTTTATCGTAATCACATAAACTAAAACATTACTCAAGAATGAAATAATACCTTATAAAATATTTATCAGAAATACGCTTAGAAGCTAAATCAATACTTCAACACATTTTTTAAAAATTTCCTCATACATTGATAAAATTGACATCGTCGTCCTTTCATATCGCAACAAAAACGAATTACCTAACAATAAGTAAATAAATGAATAAATGACTATCGAATGACGTCAATCAGTGTTGAGTTTGCCAACATAGCTTCCCAATATAACGAACCAACTCGCGAGATAATGCGGAAATAAATGGCAGATAGATTTATAGAATGCACGTATACGGAGATATGTAAATTTGATAACTCTCGTGAATCGAATAGCCATCAAGGAAATTAATTTGTGAGATCCATGCACGCGCTTTGTTAGAGAATAAACAATAAACTCTTGCAAACTGGGGATTTGGGAAACAAATCAACCCACCTATTATTTACATGCGAGAGTTTCCTGCGTGTAGGCTTTTCACGAAAACTTTGCATCGCGCGGGAGATACAGCCATTCACCAGCCTGCGCCTGATTATTATCATCCTCTCAGCACAGATATTACGAAGCTGATCGGCCCAAAACATGAACACGTCCTGGATCTAATTGTGGGCAAGTTATTCTTAAATGTTTAAGGGTCCAACTTACATCTCTTGGCATAAATCAAGAAAAATCATTGGTTGTAAATTAATGTCAAAATAACAAAAAATACTGGTTTTGACAAAACGATTTAAATTGTGAACAAACTATTATAATTAATTATTTTATGCGATTATAATTTGTACAAATGTGGTTACTTGTGAATTAATAAGTGGACGGTAATGACAAAGCTGTTTTTGAGCGACAAAAAATAAATAATATGATATTCACGTATAAATCTCACCGGGGAAGCTTCAAGAATGAATTTTCCGTACAGAGAGAAGGGAGAAAGTCCATTGGCTCAGGTGTCTCGTCAGATCTCTGGATAAGGACCCTAGAGGTCCAATTACTACTGAGACAACCCTGACCCTCCGTTTCCAGAGCCTTTGGAGCGTCTTCTGAAGGTCATGATAGTTCGTAATTTTTTTCGATTTCCTTCAGGTCCACTGCTATGCCTTTGCGCATCCAATTCTCTTCAACGATGGCGAGATCTGGCGTGTTATAATCTAACAGAAGATCTCTCTGGAATATTTTCGTGAATTTAGGGAGTTTCGAACGTCTCGTCCGGCTTCAGTTCTTCCATCACTATTTGTCTGCACGCTATTGTTTCCAATTACTACTGAGACAACCCTGACCCTCCGTTTCCAGAGCCTTTGGAGCGTCTTCTGAAGGTCATGATAGTTCGTAATTTTTTTCGATTTCCTTCAGGTCCACTGCTATGCCTTTGCGCATCCAATTCTCTTCAACGATGGCGAGATCTGGCGTGTTATAATCTAACAGAAGATCTCTCTGGAATATTTTCGTGAATTTAGGGAGTTTCGAACGTCTCGTCCGGCTTCAGTTCTTCCATCACTATTTGTCTGCACGCTATTGTTTCCAATTACTACTGAGACAACCCTGACCCTCCGTTTCCAGAGCCTTTGGAGCGTCTTCTGAAGGTCATGATAGTTCGTAATTTTTTTCGATTTCCTTCAGGTCCACTGCTATGCCTTTGCGCATCCAATTCTCTTCAACGATGGCGAGATTTGGCGTGTTATAATCTAACAGATGATCTCTCTGGAATATTTTCGTGAATTCAGGGAGTTTCGAACGCCTCGTCCGGCTTCAGTTCTTCCATCACTATTTGTCTGCATGCTATTGTTTCCACATAGATCTCAGTCGGACGGTAGCCACTTTTGTCATTAATTATTATTATTATTATTATTACTATTATTATTACTATTATTATTACTATTATTATTACTATTATTATTACTATTATTATTACTATTATTATTACTATTATTATTACTTTTATTATTACTTTTATTATTACTACTATTATTATAGTACTAACGTATGGACCACTTCTGACCACGCTATACGTTCTCTTCCAAGGCCCAGTCATATTCAATCCTGAAGAGAGACGTGTGTAATTAAGGAGCAAACATTCAAAAGGTGACATGTCCATTTGGCAAAAATTGAGTACTGTTATTTTTAACTAAAATTATATTTCCAGAAAGAAAAATAAGCTGTCTTACAATACATCAAGTATTTAATTCATCATACTATACGTTGATTTAAAGACATTGGTGAAAAGTGTAATGTTTGGGGCTACATTTTCACTTTTATTAGAAAAAAGTGAAGTGGACAAATCACGTTTTGAATGTTTGCTCCTCAATTATGGGTATCAGCTCTTCGACTGCATAACCTTCGTAAGACAAGGTTTTTAAGTGGCCTTGATTTATAAATTATGAGATGATAGGATGATGATGATGATGATAATGAGTGAATGGACTCTCACAATTACAACCATGCCTGAGCAGGACTCGAACCTGCAGCTCCCTCGGAGCACGCCGACTACCGCAACCGCCTGCACCACAGGGTTGGATTTGTTCGGTCGCGAATTGGCCATCTCGGGTTCACGCGAACGTGCAACCCACGGTGGCTCAGTAATATCTACCGAGGGTAAGTGGACGTGATATTTATGGGGGGATCAGCATTTTTATGCTGAATCAGATTTTACACCCAGGGTTTTTAGCCCTGGGGGATGAGATGAATTGATAATGATGAAATGGACAATCACAAATATTCAGAAACACACACACACACGAACACAACCATGCCCAAACGGGGCTCGAGCCCACGGTCTTTCGGACCAAGACCGCCACGACACTACTGCCTCAGCGATCTCGGTGACCCGGATCGGCAAGAGGGCGGGCGTATTATTATTATTATTATTATTATTATTATTATTATTATTATTATTATTATTTTATTACTATTATTTTCATTGTCACTATATTGTTTTATTATTAATAGTAATATATTGATTCCCTTTAAATAATTGGTTATATGAATTATTTGTTAATCCAAATCTAGAACGCCTAAAAAGGCTCTATGCAAAGAAATCTAATGTGGAAGATAAATCGAGTTATGTAAATGAAACGAATCAGAGAGAATATTTATTGCTGTGATGAAGTTTGAAGAATGTTAACATAAAACTAAGTGATAATAGAATGTCATCCTGAGGATCCAATCACGTACATGTTTTCATGTTTATTACACTTCAACGCATATTGAATTGGGCCCTTGGAAATGAATATACGTCCGCAGATTAATAAGAAAATTGCAGGTACCGTTTAAAAACTCTTTTCTTGTTCAAATCAGCTGAATATCAATATTTGATAATACATTAAATAGAAATATTTACAATTAAGTTTTTCAACACCTGTAATATCTTCATCATCAGTCTCTCCTGTAGGCATAATTTACTTGTATTTTGTTGCTGCTTTGCGTTGTTCCCATGTACATCTTAGAAATATCTGACACAAGGGTTTTTTTGACATTATTATTGATCCATAAAATTATAAATATTAAAACTGCGTGGCACGGGTCTCTGAGCTGCGTCCAAGTATGCGGAGGCGAGGAATGTAGGGCCTGCACAAGGCTTAATGTTTTCACCATTTGTCTCGGGCACAGATTGCTTCTAATACCACTACGTAATTACCGTCGCACCCTCATCCTCTCCCCAATAATTCATTTCTCATGATCATTCATCCTCATTATCACCGATATCATCAATCAAGTGAAAGTCAAAGGCAAACAACCAGTACGACCACTGCCCCAGGAAAGGGGAGGGGGTAAAGGATATTAGGGTGGGCAAATATACTAGCACGCGCGGCTATTCTAACATTGCCTGCTCTCAATAAGTCTCCTCCCCCGCCTCCAGTATCTTTCATTCTATCCTTCTTTCCATCTTCCATCCTTTCTTCTTTTTACACTCCTCTCATTCTCTTTTTCTTTCCTTTCCTTCCTTTCAGTCATTCATCTCTTTTTCCTTCCCCCCTTTCATTCATCTCTTTTTCCTTCCGCCCTTTCATTCATCTCTTTTTCCTTCCGCCCTTTCATTCATCTCTTTTTCCTTCCGCCCTCTCATTCATCTCTTTTTCCTTCCACCCTTGCATTCATCTCTTTTTCCTTCCGCCCTTTAATTCTCTTTTGCTTTCCATCCGTTCATTATCTTCCTCTCCTACACCTCCTTTACTTTTATTCCTGTCGGTTTTCTTTCTTTCCCCTTATTTTCTTCTCCCTGGTGTAAGTTCCCCGCAGCCGCTGGGTCCGCTAGGCCATCCCGCTGCCGTATGCCAGTTATGACGCAATGCACTTCCCCATGACGTCCCAGTTTGGATTGAGAATGATGGGATGGGATGGGATGATGAGGGATGATCTTGCTTCATACAACCGTGGTTCATTGTAAAGGATACAACCTGAAGTCCTCAGAAAACCACGTAAACTGCTGATCGCATCAGCCGGTTTTCGAATCTGATTCCAACAGTGGTCACAAAAGCACCAATGTTAAACACATCGAGTAAATTTCCAGCAACCCGACGAGATCGAACCTACGACCTCCCAACCCCCACACACTCGAATCGTAAATGCGTTTTACGTTTGCACTTGCGCTCGCCGCTTGCGGAGTGGGTTGGATGCCGCGTGTTATTCTACAAACAAGCGCGAAACGCGCGGGGTTCCCGGAAGCAGGGCGCGAGCGCTCGCTTTAAAAGCGAGGAGCGCGCGGCGTCCACAGGTCGTCGGCGGAGGCGTTCGAAACAATCGCCTGGCGGCAGGCGTGCGCCCGCGGCAGACGGCGCCGCCCGTAACGAGTATTTGAACAGCGATAGGGATCTCCGCGAGACCCACAGCCGGGGTAATTAGCCACCTTCCGCTGGAATCGGATATCGCGCGCCATTTCTCTTTGATGCAATTGTTCCCCTGCGAACGGTTTAATTTAGTTTCCCTTTTGGTAGGAAACAATGTAATTATTTTTAGAAAACCGCACATAACACTTCATTATCCCGCCGCGCATATCGAAAAGGAAATTGGAAAAAAAGGGGAACTAAGCTGGATTTTATATTAGTTCTGGGGACTGTTTTGCATGCGCGGGCGCATATCTCTGGTGTAAACATGCATGTGCTCTGTGGGGATCTGTAACAGCTCCACCACTGAGGTCACCAATTGTCAGGAAATTGTATGTTTTTCCTTAATTACGCATGTCAAATATATACAGACGTATACGCCGTGATTCTTGCGCAATATTCTCAGAATTAAGAACTCTGCAACAGAAAGGAGTTTTTGAGAACTTCGAATTATGTGCTATCGATCGGACGACTCTTCCTTCCATTTTGAGTCGTAGGACAATTTTATTTAATAGAGTAGTCATGAAATACGCGACCAACGACATAATGAATGTTCTTGAAGAAAAGTAATGTAATGAAAAACGGAAAATTTCTTCTACCAGACGAACTGAGATGTGCATTGTAATCTATTATTACGTCATAAATGGTTGTTCCAAAGTCTATTCAAGGTGTTTGCAATACTTTGTATGATGTGAAATGCTTATTTTTTAGGTTAAAATCAATTCATGCAATATAAAAATATCGTCAGTATAGGGTCTCCTTTATTTAATATAACTGGGTTCCTTGAATAAAATGATCCCATAACATTGTAGTATATATACCATAATGCAAACTGCAAAATTCTTAACAACGTGCAGAGTTTTCTATAATAGCACCTTTTTATATTTTCTTTTGGGAAGTTCATTTCCCTAAAAAACAATCTTGAGCCATTCACTCTTGTGTCTGCGATATTACGGTGGTCTGTATTACTCTCAGACATACGAAAAGTATTGAGATCAAGGTGTTCACAGTTCATGAGCATTTCCTCACATTGCGAAAATATATTTATGCAAACATTTTTAATGTTGTTCTTTTAATACCTGTAACTTCATAAACAATCTTATTTAATAATAAAAAACTGTTTCACATTGACATAGAATTCCAGAGGTAATCACATAATCTTTTGATTTGAAGTGAATTTAACGAGTGAATAATCAAAATTGTTCAATTAGAATCAATTACTATGTTGCGAACGAAATTTGTTCATACTTATATTAAGTTTGGTACAGTACCTCTGTCCAAATTTTAATTTAAAGCATTATTGCATTCAAATTTCATGAGCATCCATCCATGATAATAACATCAAATATCTCGCGTATAAAAGTTGTTAATACAATTCACTATTCTGATATAAACGAAACTTATCTCCAATCATAAGAACGGTTTCAAGTAATACACAGTAATTTGCAAACAATATGAAAAGGAAATAATTAATTATAGAAATAAATATTGGACATTTTCAAGAGCGTTATAAAATTTGTCGTTTGTACAGGTAGAAATGAGATCATTAAAATACAACTTGAATATAATTACATAGTAAGTATTAGAGTGACAGAGTATGTAATATTCAATATAAATGTGCAATTTAAAATTTAATTCTTCACCACTGAAAAAATTGTCAGTTTTATACAAGCCAACAACAGCTAGAAAAAAAAATTAAAAAAACATTAAATAAAAGTATTTTTTTCTGTCAAAAAACGACTCCTTTCGCCGCAGCATTATATAACTGCTTCTACCGCCTATATTACTTCGTATGTAATTATTAAAAGCGTAGACGTATGTATACGTATACTAAAAAGACAATTTATAAAGACAATTTATAAAGGAAAACCTTCAGAAGGTTGAGTCAAGAGCAAGCACCACTCCTGCTGAGGAACGTGCTTTCTTCCCTGCGGCCCTGGAGCCCTTGCCCAATCGATCGCGCCCTCGGAGCCCTCGGGAGGGCCCTGCGAAGGGCGCGTTGGCGCGCGAGGGCGGGTGGGCGGGCGGCATAAACTCGAGCGCCGCAACTTGGAGATAGTTGCGATAAGAAACGGGGCCGGCGTAGAAGTTATTTGCGTACAAGATATTACTTTAAAATTGAAACCTCTCCTGGCTGCTGCAGCGGCAGCGCTGAGGACCTACGTCGTCGCCCCGCAGGCTCCGGCACCACTGCACCCCCCCCGCCGCCCGCACCGCCCCCGCCGTCGCCCTCCACCGCCCCCGCTGCCCTCCAAGGAAATTGAAAAGCGTGAATGAAAATGAAGTAAAGCGGCGGGCGACTGGGCGGAATGAAAAAAAAAGACGAGCTCTCGGCGGTCTGCGCGAGAGGAACCCCGAAAAAAAAATGAGAAGGGTGCGAGCGTGGAGGATGAGGAGGAGCCAGGGAGCGGAGGAATAAGAGAGTGAGGTCGAGAAAGGGGGAAGGGGGACAGAAGTGTGGGAGGGAGGGAGTACTGAATGAAGGTGGCAGCGCCATCTGGGGAAGACGAAGAAGAAACAAGGAGTCGTGCGCTTAGCTCGGATGTGACTAACAGAAATAGACAAGAAAGGTAAGTAGCGGACCGGGCCTTTGGTCTTTGTCGCAGCTTATTGCCCACCCTCCCAGATGTTCCTTATAAGTAATAAAGTTCAATTACGTAATTGAGTAGGACATAACTACCAGTACTTTTACTAATAATAGTAGCAATGATTGTAGAAATAAACCTTCTTTTCAGCCGGATTGGATAGGCGAGGACGCTGAGACTGAAAGGCCGTAGCTGCCTCGTCTCGAAGGATCGCGCTTTCAAATCCCGCCTCGGGCATGGATGTTTATGTGTGCTTGTATTGTCCTTACGTGTTCTTCCTACAGTTCACCCTACAGTTAAAACAATCACAATGGTCGCTATAAGTACAAGTTGTTAAAAAATACATTATTTTTTTCACTATATTGAATATCTTGCCTACACTTCAAGAAGATCAAAACAATCGGTGGTATATTTATAATTATTTTTTTATTTAAGGTCGCACCAACCGTCTAGGTCATTAGAAACCACTGTTGGAGTTAACGTTATGGTAACTGTGAAGATGAAACGAAATGCTGATGATAAGGGCTGAAAGGAAGAACACAAATACAACCATGCCCGAGGCGGGACTCGAACTCGTGACCCTTCTGTCCGAGATCGCCACGACACTACAGCCTTAGCGATCTGGCGGTGGTATCATTGTGTTATCATTTCGTCACCCATTATCATTCTCTGATTCCGAAGATTAAACAGTATTTTTTCTTTCTCGTTAAGTCCTATGGCAACCAAGTTAATTTGTTGATAATGGATAAGAATATGGAAACTACATCACGAAGTGGGAGGAAGAAGATTGACAGGAAAGAGAGACGAGAATAATTATTGCAAAAACAGTGTCCTGTCTACATCCGAATTTTATATTAGATGTCCCTTTCACTTGAAAGCCCTGGCAACTGCTCTGCATTTTTGAAAACACATTATCCAGCTTAGTTAGGATGCAGCAAGCGAATCTTGACTAAACGAACTGAGGGAGTGCTCTCAAGACCATGCGACGAATATAAAAATCCCTTTATCTTATCCTTTGCATTCTTTTTTAAATGCACATCACAGGACGTGTATTTCGTGACCAAACGCACCAGAAAAATTAATCAACAAATTTCAATAGTTCATTTGACATCAGAAATGCAGGTGCAGACAATCTACACACTGCTAAACGGAGATAAGAAATGCGTTTACCGTGGTGTTAATTTAAACGACAGAGACCTTCAAAGAGTATAATCGAAAAACCTTCTTTGCACGAAAATACGAATTCGCTAATCGTTTGCAAGTATGCTATTCATGTACAAATCTGCATGCAGCAACTTCAAAGAGGTGATTTCTAATTCACCTATTAATCTTTCCTTAACTATTGAAGTAGAAAAACCGTGGAAGTTGAAACAGATTTTGGGAGCCAGAAATCTTTTCAAGGGCTATATGGTACAAATGAAAGGCAAGCAAAGCGAGACTACGTTGCCGAAACGAACAATCTTTTTAAAAATACCTCAGATCAGGAAATGATCAAGAAACAACCCGATTTATTTTTAAATGCTTCACTAGTTCTTAAAAATGCAAATTCACAAACCATTCAGAGTTCTTTAGCAACCCTCTCTGGAAATCAAAACGGCGTAGACTTTTACGTGTGTGGGCGTTAATTCAAGACAGCTTTGACGTCAGCTATCAGCAGATTTACTTTGTCTCCATCAGGATTTCCAGCTGTATGCGCGCGAACCCCAAACTAGCCAAAAGCGGACTGATATGCGCTACTTTATTATACGTATACTCTGGCAGAATTGATAAATAAATGGTTCATAATAAATTCTGTCAGAGGCCAGCAGCGATGCAGTAAAATACCTACCTAATAGTGCGCATAAGGTCAGTAGCAGTGCTAAAGATGAAACTTTTTAATGTAATAGAAGAGTACTTTAAAATGAAATGAAATATAATTATAGTGTTTAATTACAATTTAAATCAATTACATTAAAATAATATTGAACATCATGGTGTATATAAAATTGATATTTTTACTCTTTCACGAGGATTGGGTAAGATGAAAGCCTGGGCAACGCCGGGTAGTCTGTTAGTTCCCTTTAAAAACACGGACTGCACGCCCAGCTGCACGTCCTCCGAGCGTGTCTCCGCGCGGCGCATTTCGCCCGCATTGAAGCCGGCCGAGAGCCCTGGCCAGCGTGCACTTCAGGTCCAGAGCCGTTTTTATCGGCTTGTGATAAATCAATACACAGATACGCCGCCGACGAATTTTTGAAAGAGCGAGCACAAAATGGAAATTCTTTTACGGATACGCTTCAATCAGTACCGCTATGCCGTTAAATTTCCAATGAAATATCTCTTGCGAATTATTTTTCCACTCTCAGCAATTCCCCTCTGAACGTGCTTGTAATAGAAACGCGTCTTTTCTTCACGATTTTTATACTCTTTCTGTGGATATTTTCACCGTTTCTCACGATTCAATTGCGGCTGTGATGAAGAGAGTTCGTTATAACAATCTATCAATGGCCTCGTTTACTTTCAATGCTAGTAAACAAATTAAATTTTCTAGAATTGCTGAAACATTTTAGGTTCATTTAAAATAGTTTTGAATGTTTAATTACCGGTATTCGAATTTTAAATTTTATTACACACAGTAATAAAGGAAGACATTTCTGAAACTGTCAACGTTCATAGAACAACTAAAGGACCAAGCATGTTATGCTAACATAATTTTCTACGAATAGTTGCAGCTTACTATCTCGAAAAAGTAATACATTTATTTTTTGTGCGTACACGTATTCCACCATTAACATGAGTATAATTTCTATGAATAATTGAATACCATAAAAATGTTAAATTGGTCCATTTTATTTGAAATTTATTTGATCAGTCTAGTTACTGTCACCTCATTTTTTGAAACAATGAACTGTGTGTGTGTGTGTGTGTGTGTGTGTGTGTCTCCGAATGGAACTTTCACATGGACACTAACTATTAGTAAAAAGAAGCAGACCATAAGCGGTAAGTCGACGTTTCTATAGTTTTATTGCAATAAATATAATTCCAAAACTGTTTTTATTACTGCCACTCTTCGGGCTCGGAAAAACTACATCTCCACAACAAGAAGTGATCCGAGCGATAGCACGTTTCGAGAAATCACTTCGAAGCTGTCGAATGCGAGATGTCCGCTTCCAATCAGCGCGTCCCGCCGAGCAACGCGTGCTCGGCGCGTTAGTGCCGACTGGCAAGAACATAAATCATCGATTGCAGTGTAGCGAATAGGCTGTGCGCCAGAACGGCCACAGACACAAATGGCGCACATTCTCCCGCTGACAAAGCGCGGGCTCTCGTAGGGCCGGCACAATACACCGGCATTGCACCATCGGCGCGCGGGAGCTGGCAGGGCCCTGCCTACTCCCAATCCCCCCCCCCCACTCGCGCTCTCCATTCCCCTCCCCTCCCGCACGTTATCGCGCCCCCACCGCCGGCGCGGCCTCCCACTCGATCATCCGCCCCCCTCGCGCGCCCCTGCTTTATCTCTCACTGCCCAGCGGAGCCGGCTACTCGTCTGAGCTATTCACTCGCGGCCCTTCCGAGTAGAGAAACCTGCCAGACTGCGTCGGCCGCTCCGCTATCTCCCATGTGCTCGCTGGCTCGTGTTTCCACGGGGGCGGGTCTCTTCTCCGCCGATTCGCTCGCATGTACTAGTTACCTAAAATTTGCACTTTTTCCGCCTTACGACTCTCCATCGAAATACCTGCGGTGAGGGTAACGCAAGAATAGCCTACTTCGCAATCTTCAACGCTGCTGTCATTGGTCATTTTGCAAGTGAAATCCAGAAAGAAACACGAATTTTTGTAAAAGCAGTTTGAACTTCGTAATTTTGCAAGTATGCAAAATGTGAAGGCCCCGCTCACCATACAATATCACAGCAGATAATTATATATTATCAATATTTTTTTTTTTTGCATTTATGCATTTCTACTCACGTTTCAATTGGGCTCGTTGCCACCTGTTCAGAGATCGCGAACTACATATATAGATCGTTCAGGATAATATTTCGCAATTCAAACTCTGCACCGATTGTAGGCCATTCTGCGATAATTTTTAACATACAATTCTATTGGAACATTTCGCTGACAAGCGATAAATACACGCTTCATGTACACGTTTCACTCTTTCTCCCTCCTCTTTTACTATCCCGCTTTTTTCAATTTCCCTATGCCTAACTCTTTTTACGAATTCTCCTACACATCTGCGATTGCAGAACTTCCCTGCTTGCAAAAATAAATCCAACCTTATCCATATCTGGGGAACAATTTTTAGTAATGAGGAATTATTACTTTTTGGCGGTGAAATGAAGATTCTGATATTGTATAAGATATTTAACAAATTCATTGTATTACAACACAAAATATTCATTTTTGAAAATAACATTTCTTATTTTGTAATACACTGTAATTAATTACGAATTATTGTAAATTAAATTCCAATGCATTAAATTTCATAAAAGAACATATTATAATGTTCAAAATACTACTGCCATTTTTAGATTAAATCTTTAATAGGATTTGAAGCATTTTCTGTTGGAAATGCGATCAAAAACGCTTCGGAAACTCATCGAGTTTCCACTGCCTGCTTTCTGTTGTTCCCCTGCCCGCCTTCGCTTGGCTGGTCTTTCCCTCCCCTCCCATCTTGCCATCGCCCGTCGTTCGCCCTACTTTCCCTCCTCCAGGACGTGCGCGCCAGAGAGCATTGGAGGGCCATCGCGCTGGATCGCCTCGCTCGTTCGCCCACGCATTTGCCAACGTCCATCCTCCCCGCCCCGCCTCCCCGCGCTCCCTGTCGCCTATGGGCCATCTCCCCTTCACGCCAGTTTCCCCGTTTGCTTTCCCGGTCGTTTGCTTCCGTTCTGCTGTGCTGATCGCTCCCGTCGCGTTCCCCACCGCGTTTGCCTCCGCTCCGGAGCAGTTCGCCGCGCCGCGTCGCTCCTGTTTTCCGGACCTCATTTGCACTCGCAGCCCGTGTTGACGTTTCTCTGCGCGCCAACCTCTGGCGTTGCACGGAGTGGAACGAATTTCTGTCGCCATTCCTGATGCTTCGCCATTCCTGATACTTCGCCATTCCTGATACTTCGCCATTCCTGATACTTCGCCATTCCTGATACTTCGCCATTCCTGATACTTCGCCATTCCTGATACTTCGCCATTCCTGATACTTCGCCATTCCTGATACTTCGCCATTCCTGATACTTCGCCATTCCTAATCGCCACTCTAAGGCCAACGCCAGTTAATGGTTCTCCTACTCAAGTTTTCACTTTTTGTTGGCTCAGAATTGTTCATTTTCATTCAAAAAACACATTAGGAGAAACATTACCAGAAAACTTGTAGGATACCCAGGACTGAAAACGCACTGACATAGTCTGGATAAATAGGAAATAAATTACAGTGCGACCATTTTATAAATGTGCCGGTCGCGCGGGGATTTGTCCTCGGCGAACGGGACCAGGGATGCCAGGGAAATGGAGACAGGGTGACCGATAGAACTTCCAAAGAGGCAAGTGACTTTTCGCTACCGAAAAGTTTAAATTGTACTCACGTTATAGTACATGCTGGAACTACTCACCATTGGCTCTGATGCATTATTGATAAGTACTGGTTCACTCTGTAAAGAATGTAATGTGATTTTGCTGAGATCGGTTCCTGTATATGGTGTCGAAGTTCTTCTGTGTGGGGATTTGTCACATATATGCGCTCTTTCAGGAATCCCCAAAGAAAGATCCATTGAGCAAATGCTGAGATGGCCCCTTGTTTTGCTTCTGGACATAAATGTAACTTCATTTTCTGTGCACGTCTTCTAGAATTCAGTGGGAAATACAATTATTCAAATTATCGTTTCCATGTTGTCGCGGCAGGAAGTAATAAGAGCCAAAATTTATTGCTTATTTATCCTTGAAAATAGATTTTATTACATGTGAGTTTTTTTTGTTTGTTTTTCTCCCTTTCAAAATTCAAAATTTAAGTAGTATATGACTTAGTGTAGGGATCACAGAATTTTGAAAATGTGCACACAAATCACTTTTCCCCATAGCACGTCATACGCAGTTTTTAACTGTTTTTTGACGTAAAATAAAGAAATAAAGAAATAAAGTAATTGCACGGAATCAGATTAGGAGAACGTACAGGCGACAAACCACGTATGATAATTAACGGCATGTAAACCCTTAAGAAGAAACTAAAGTAGTGTGTACGGTTGTGGAGGCCTGTTAAAAATGACCGTAATTACGCTATTCATTTGCCAACAACCCCATTTGCAAGAAAGGCTCTTTCGGTGACGATACGCATAACGGTTTGACACATTTTACGTATGTGTAATGCACACACACTTTCTGTTCGAGCGATCCATCGCAAACCGATCATTCACCAAGACTGGGAATCTGACTGGACTGTCCTAGGTTCTGGTCCCGACGGCGGCAGGATTTTCGACACTAGCTTTTCAGCTAGGTCGAATTCAGTAGCTGTCTGGAGGAGAATTCTAGCGGCCGCCTGCTCTGATCGGTAGTTTTCTGTGTTTTTTCAATCAGCACCAGACGAATGCCAGAGCAGTACCCTAACAAGCCACGGACCACGCGCGATCTTTCTTTCCTCTTCCTTGTACTATCTTCACTTCTCACACACTCACACTAACATGATCTACATTATCACACATGCCGGGAGACCGGTCGGGGACTTAAAACTTATCCCGGCTGAGGCGGTGCCTTGCTGGTGGGAAACACCTGGTTGGGGAAAATTCCGCTAGTCAACAGTAGGTCTACGCCGGATCTCGCTATTCAGTGGGGGATGATCACCGCCATCTCCCGATGAAAAAAAAATACATTACACTTACGGGACAAATGACTTGTGTAGTTGACGCGCCCGGAATCGCTAACAATCAATCAAGACTGGAAAGCATACCTTTGCAGGGCGAGACCTTAAGCAGCATTCCCATGGGCGTCCAGCGCACCGCTTCCTAGGGATTGAGGGCTCGTCGGCCGAGCAGAATATTTCACGATCGCGGCACACTAATAAAATAGTCTCACTGTAGTTGGGCGGGAGAAATAAAGGGCGGCCTTCCTCCGGCGAACGAATGATCACCTAGTACACGGATAGTAGGACTGGAACTTTGATGGGTACAATTCAATCACATTCACTTACACGATTCATTCGCTTTGAAAAACACAGTTAATGTAGTTCGTGTTCTGTTTCCTTTTAATCTTCTTTGTAGGTAATTTGATCTGCAAGGGGGCAATAAATGTGTAGAAACGTTAACAACTACTTCACATCGTTATCACAGTTCATTTATATGCACAAGATAATCACATTTATCTTAACGGTCATGTTGGTGATTACGCCTCTTAACAAGTTAGATAACACTTTCTCTACGTTCTTAGGCCATACATACAACTTTGCAGTGTTCTCTTGCAAGAATGTTTGGCCATAATGGCGATTCATTTTCCGACACAGACTAGAACGACGTTTGAATCGCGTCTCTGCCAAGGAAAGGTATTGCGCTCTCATGACGAGGAGAGGGTTCTGTAAACGTTGGGGTGCTGGGGACAAATCGATAACCACACTCATGCCGCGTTTCTTCAGTTCCCTGAAAATTAATACCAGTATACGCACGTGTGAAATTTGTCTCGTGTGTAATGGAGTGCGTAGACCGTGTAATTCACAAACATAAAACATACTTTAAAATGATTGAATGTTAATATTATGCCCTTTCTATTTTTATTTTTAGTTAATACAAAGAGACAAAACAGTGTAAAATGTGTTTTCCTTTCCTCTTACAATTGTCTAACTAACAAAAGAGTGGTAGTATTCGTACTATTAGCACAAAGAAATCCGTATATATTTTCTTAACAAAATAGCACAATCCTGTATTTTACAATATGCGATATATGTATATTCAAAGAACAGAAAATGTAAAGAATGATGAGAAATATCAAGCTATTTTATAAGCAATCAGTTTTTCTAATGATTTCAACATTTTCATTTATTTTTTAAATCATGGAAAACGTTGTTTACGAGAAGAGAAGATCTTGTGTTTTTCAAATGACAGTGATTTCACAATAATGAATTGGATATTTAAAAAAAAATCATCTTTTCATTGCTGAACAATTTGATAAGAACTAAAAGACGAATCACGGAAGAGTTTCATGAGCTTAACTTATTACATGGAGCAAGTAGGAAGGACAAAAGCATCATAAAACCATAAGTATAATATTTACAGGAAGTTAAAGAACAGGTGGCTCTCCTACTTGAAACAGCGCTTTTTCCTCATAAAATTTGGGCCAGTCACGCTCCTAGATGGTGTAATTATCACAAAAGCGTTTCCCATGCACTCTAGGTTAATAATTATTACACAGCTGTTACTGCAGCAGATATAATGCTCACGTTTCTGGTCATGGACTTTTAACACCTAACAGTTGTTCATATTCCGTGTAATATAACCGTAAGCCAGCGAGATAAGCAATATTCCCCTATTCATATTTCACAAGGTTAATTCTGAAAATGATTTGTTTTCATACAATAATTAGTTTAGTATTTCCTATGAATTTATCTAAATTGTTTGTAGTTAAAACTCTAGAACTGGGTGTATCTTTTGATATGGGAATAAAAAATTGTCGTGATGAATTTGTCTTTCCTACCAGGCGCAAAACTTTACCATTCGCTATAGACATGTATCTTAATTAGTTTTAAGGTAATCATCCAAAACAACTGGATGTTTAATGCGGCTAGTGAGAAAACAGCTTGTTAACTTTGGCGGTTTTTCATTAGACTTCGTGATTTTCATGAAAGTGAACACATGTCTTGGCATTTATTGACAGTTGACATAAAAAAATCACTTAAATATGAGGAACACTTTATCTACGTATTAATACATTTTAAAGCAGTGCTGTTTCCTCATGTCAAATTTACGATATTTTTAAAGCAAGTGGTTGGTTGTAAAGTATGAAGCATCAAATCAGTTATAAAAACTACAAACAGTTGTGATATTGTGTAACAAACTATTGTGTCATTCAAGGATTATTCCTGGCTTAGCAACAATTTTCCTTCATTCAAATTGTTCCCCCTGTTTATGCGCAATGCTCGTAAAATGCAGGCTACCAAATAGCTGAGCTAGACGCGGGTAAAGCTGAAGACATTATAAGGCCACTGCCTATATTGACTTCCTATCTTTTATTACAACCTCTAAAAATAGTTTCTCTTTTTCTTGCCTCTCTCTTCAAGGATGAAATAAAAAAAGTGTCTATATTATCGATATTTTAGCATTTCAGTATGAAAGCAGAGAACCGTCCTTAAATTTTGTTTAGGGATTGTTGCTATTGCAGGCCTACATTTAGTTGCCACTGTCAATTTAATATGTAGAACGAATACTGTATGTACTGTGTATAAAGAATATGTAGAGTTGTGTTTTACCTAAATACTTACCTCAGGAATATTGACTGAGGTGTCCAGTGTGTGTGTTCCATCGTCATTCATGTGTACGTCACCTGCATGAGAGTCGAAATCTATAATGATCTTCGAAAGCAAAGAAAGGAAGGATTACGGTGTATATAAAAATATTGTCACTAGATGTCAATGTCAAAACGTATGTTAACTTTTCATGAAAAGAAATACTCATTTAGAGAATCCCCTTTACAAATATTTCTCCCTCAAAAAACTATTTTTTTTGGAAAAATGTATACAAGCGTTTCGTCTTATCCTTCGTAATCGTACTACTAGAGTTTTGTCTTATTATAGTTTAAAGAAGGAATGTAGTCAGTGTAATGGAGTTAAGCGTAATACATTTTAACTTATAAAGCGTAATTACTTTTAGAATTCAGAGGCTAAACCAATAGCGCCTGCCCGAACTGAATTCATAGGCCGAATGCTCTAACCGCTTGTTTCCGGTATTGGTGTTCGCATGGCGAGGCCAGGGGGTACGTGACCCCCTTGAAAATAAAAGGGGTCTCTAGCGTACGTTACAAAACATTTCATTCTTTTTTGTAAACGTATCAATTCTTCATTCCTCCCTTTTAAGATATTTGGGGAATTGCTACACGACATTTGAAGAAGAGGTATTCCAAACAATCTGAATCCCCTGAAAACACTGTAACAAAACAATAGTATTTACTAATTGTACATTGAAAGTTTCAATTTAGCCTCTAGAATGGTTCATGGGCTATATTTTACATGGTGTGATCGCGTGTTTGATTCCCGGTCGGGGCAAAATATATTTATGGTTTATTACATAGCTGTGGGTTAACGGACCTGAAACAAAACTCGTAACGGTATTGTTAATACCCATGCGGGCTTTTCGGATTCTTTATGCCCGCGCGCCCTTTTTAATACTTTATGCCCGCTCTGCTACCAACACAACAAACATAACATTTTTATGAATTCGATTTGTTAAATTTAAGATACTTGTACAATAAAATAAATAAATAAATAGCATAATGCTAAAATAAGTAAAGTAACTCGTTATAAACCTTATTTTGTTTAATTGATTTGAAAATTGCTATTCCGGAATATTTCCGTGAATTTATAATTGCCATCCGTCAGTCTTATTACAATTTTACATTTCAACTTTTCTTAGATACACATAAGCTTCTTAAATATCAGTACAAGTATTAGTAATAAGATGTATGAGGCACATCGGCTAAAACTCTCGAAATGTTATTTTTTGATGTAATGAAATATTTGAAATAACTTACGGAAATAGAGGCAAATAACCTAAAAGTACCGTTTCTACTGCGCAGTTCACATTTATTTTTCATGTAACTCTCGAATACACCTGAATCATTTTCAAATACTTCTCAAAAATTTACTGGAAGCAACTGTCCGTAGCTTTGTTACCTCTTGCGAGAATTTCCGCAGAAATTTCACAATATTCTTTCTTTTTGTACAAACAAATGAGTCCAACAACGATTATGGAATATTAATTAAGTACACACGAAGTTTAGAAGTCGCACTCGGGGCAAAAACCTCTACTCAACGCCCTAGATACGTAAATAAATATTATAGCTTTCCTTTAAAATCGTCTCGGTTTCTACAGCCATGAAACGAATAAAAGCTCAGGCACGCTGAATTCGGTCCTTGCGGTGAAGAGAATACGTCATGATCGCCACATGTCTCTCTTATCCTGCAAGCATGGGAATTAAACAAGCCCCATGCATAGAGGCACGTCGGTAACTAGCCGGCAAAGTTAGACAATCGACCTAAAATATCAAATACATACACATTCAAGTTTGAAATTCGTTCTTCTTGTATGTTTTCTTGATTTACCAGTACAATAAATCAATTGTAAATATAAAGGTTTAATGGGAAAGGGGATCAGAGGGACCCAGAAATGTAGTTGGCCTCCTTTCTTATTTTAAGGCGGGTCGCCTGTGGGTCCCGATGGCTACCTTGTTTTCCCATGTGTATGCTGCAGAGTGCCAAATAAACCGGACCACGGAGCGCGCGAGATTTTACCTTCAGATTTCATTCCCTTCCCACCGCAAGCACAGATGATAATACTAGCTGAAGATCATAATAGTCAATCAATCACTTAGATATGCGAGGAATCAATTAGAATGCAAAACGTTTCCTGATATCCGGTCAAAATTGGGTGACAGTTGGCAACACAGGGATAAAATATTTAATAGTGATAGATTTAACAATGAACTATTTAATAATTTTTAAAGAAAACATCAATAAATTGTTTATCTGAACCGATATATTTATAAAATAAGTAGGTATACAATATTAAGTGAAGTATGTAGCAAAAGGTTGTATTAAAAATCTTGGACAGAACAGAGTAGGGCTATAAAAAATTCACATTAAATAAAACTTCTGTGTTCTACACGCCAATTAATTGAAGTAACGTACAGGCAGATAAAAATGCGCAAAATGATTCAACTGATTTAAAATGAACAGTGAGTATCAAACTCAGTGTTCGTGAGTACTTACACACGAACACTGAGCCAGATATTCTGATATTCCGTTCACGTCTGTCAATTCATTTTTATTTGCTCTTGTATTCTCATCGCAGACTCAGAAGGATAATCTGAATCTAAGGTTGAGTTTAAAGATACTTTGAATATACAGACAGACCATGATAACTTTCGTAATATATGTAAATATCTTTTTAATTAGATTAGGGTTTGATTGTAGCTGAGCTTTAGTATCTTTGTCTTAATATTACGAACATTAATATCTGTCTCAAATGCTGCATTGTAAGTCCAATGATACAATGACTTTGGAGATCATTACGGATGTACTGATGATCGTATGTACTGAGAATTAAGCGTTCGTCCTAACCCGTTTATGAACATATCACTGATATGCTACAATAATGTAATTACCGAGTACAATATACGTAGCTAAATTGAGGTGAGCTTAATTTTGTTTACCACTCTTATCTTTTTTATACATCGATTTTACATATTAGATTCTTGTACATTGTAGATGACCAACACTTATTCCAGTATTCATCTTGTACCTGAGAATGACCCCAAATGTGGGTCAAAACTTTGTATAATTGCTAGTTGTATTGTTATTATGAGAATAAAGTGATGGAATGTCTGTTTTAATGGCCTATTTATGATGAAAAGTTCAATGTCATTCGCTTAGCTAATGTTGACACTCACTTTCTCAAAGCCATCACTCAATCAAAACACGTGTAGCACCAAGTGTAGCTCTTAGTGAAACCTGCATAAAATAAAGCAATTTCTTGCACTATCGGCCAAAATGTAAACAATAAGATAAGTGTCCTAAAAGAATAGATTATCATTTCTTTCAGATACAACTGATACAGATTTAGATAAATATTTCCAAACATTTATCCACTCGAAACTCCTCCCTACCTTAATACTTTCCTTTCCCCTTATTTCCGCAGCTTTCCTTTCGCTCTTTCACATCTCATCCTTCACATTCCCTTCTCTTACACAATTCTGAAGCCTAACATCCAGTCTCCTGTTCTTTTCATTCCTGACACTTTCTTCTCTCTACGTCCAGTTACTCTCCTACAATTTCTTTTGGCCCAACTTCAGCCACGCAGTTATTCTTACAAATCTTTTCTGAATTTCAAACCCTTGTTTTGCTGTCTCTCCTTGTAGCGATAATTATATTACTTATTGTGAAATTATTTTACAATTCATTAATACATCAGAATTACTATGTCAATACTGCACTTTTCCAGAAAACGCTCTGTTTTTCAATGCAACCCCGCTATCCAGTAATTTAAAATTATTCTTGATCATTTATATGCCAAAAACATCAGCTATGTTCACATTGAGTATCCGGGCCCCAAAAATGAGGACATAAATATCGTTATACTTTTTATTACAGATTTTATACGTAAATTAGATAACTAATGTTTTAATAATTAGTTGTAGCATACTCTTGAAGTAAAACATTCAACTTGTAAAATGTTTTGTAATTGTGACGATATGAAACTACATGTAAGATACACTGTATATCAGCCAACGGTGAAAATAAATTAATTAATTGATTAATAATTGCGGGCGCGTCAACTGCTCAGGTCATTAGCCTCGTAAGTGTAGAATACGCTATTGTCGCGGGAGGTAGGGGCGATCTTCCCCTGCTGGATGGCGAGGTCCGGCGCCGACCTTCCCGTCGGCTTGCCAGTATTTTGCCAAACCGTCTCCCACGAGCGGGGCACCACCCCAGAAGAGACAAACTCTAAGTTCCTTTCTGATCTCCCGGCGTATGCGACAGAGTATGCAATTGTGTAAGTAAGGGGATGAGGATAGGACAAAGAAGAGGAAGGAAAGATCGCGCGTGGTACTTGGCCTATTTGTAAGGGTACTGCTCCGAAATTCGCAAGGTGATGAACGGACAAACCACGAAAAACTAGCGATCAGAGCAGTCGACCGCTCGAATTTTCCTCCCGACAGCGGAGCAACATCCGCTAGAATTCTACCTCCCGGTCAGAAGCGTTGCAGTGACATCAAGTGATGCCCTGAGCTACCTACGCCGGTGGGAAAATAACTGAGCTAAAGTTTCGTTAACACTTTATTTCTGAAGTTGATACTGCATTTTTAACAAGTCAATATTGCAATTGAAATGAATTTCTTGTGTAAGGCTGAACGTTTCCTGACAGTTTACGAATTTGATTTTAGGGAATACATTTCTCTCTCTTACCAACCATCACTATTGTTATCGCCCCTGCTTTTTATAAACTATTGAGGAATGCAACTATTGTGAGCACAAAGTTCGTAGGACTGGCTGTTGATGGTGATAACTCATCTGACCACAATGACGTTGTTTCGAAAGCAAACTGCTCGAACGCTGATGTGCAAAGCATGACAGCTGTGACAATTTTGCCACCGCACCGTCAGTAACGTCGTCACTATGTCAATAGGTTCTACAATACCCCGATATCCACAATGCAGTCAACAAGAGAGTATGGCGTTTCTAATGTACTGACTGACGTCATATCAGGTAGCGGTCACTCTATGGAACTGAACGGTTAGAGTCAAGAAAGTTACTTAATATTATTATAACACTACATTTGCATTATAAAGTAGCACACATGACTACCATTTATGTGCACGTAATTTGCTAAAATTTCTTTGATCTCAGTCATATTTCGAAATTCTTGTCAATTAGAACCTTGGGCTTTCCGAAGTCTTGACACATGTTGAATTCATGATGTCGCCGCTCTTATCAGTATCACTATCGCCGTTTTCATTATAGTGACCGCCACCACTATCTAAGGGGCTCCACGCAATATGATAATACGATCCGTATTAAGCAACCGATGCAAATAATATGAGAAAATCTGCCTTTGGAGCATCACTGATTTTTTACCATCATTTATTCACCCACTCTCACGTGCATTCACCCACTCTCACGTGCATTCACCCACTCTCACGTGCATTCACCCACTCTCACGTGCATTCACCCACTCTCACGTGCATTCACCCACTCTCACGTGCATTCACCCACTCTCACGTGCATTCACCCACTCTCACGTGCATTCACCCACTCCACGTGCATTCGTGCATTCACCCACTCCCATTCACCCACTCCCACGTGCATTCACCCACTCCCACGTGCATTCACCCACTCTGCATTCACCCACTCTCACGTGCATTCACCCACTCTCACGTGCATTCACCCACTCTCACGTGCATTCACCCACTCTCACGTGCATTCACCCACTCTCACGTGCATTCACCCACTCTCACGTGCATTCACCCACTCTCACGTGCATTCACCCACTCTCACGTGCATTCACCCACTCTCACGTGCATTCACTCACTCTCACGTGCATTCACTCACTCTCACGTGCATTCACTCACTCTCACGTGCATTCACTCACTCTCACGTGCATTCACTCATTCATTCAGCTTGCATACTTTCCAGATACAGATCCACATGGAGCAGTTCAACCTACTTCGCACCGCTAGATTTTCGTTTATCTGTACCTTCGCACGTTCCCAAGCGCGCGTCCGCGGCCGTCGCCTTCCGCCGCAGCCCTCGCGCGGACGCGCGCTCGTTATTTATCGCCGCGTGTCAGCGCCGGCGGCGCGGGGGCGGGTAAACAGATTACCCGCGCGGCCCCCGGCGCTGTCGCCCCGTGCCACTCGCCGCTAAACGTACACCGCCAGCGACAAAAATTGCTCCGCGCCAACTGCACTATTGACGTCTCGGTTTCTTTGCGATAAAACCAAGACGTAAGATAAGGTTTCGCATTATAGTTTTAGATTTATTATTTGGATTGATGTTATTTGATAAGTGAAACACTACCATAAGATGAGCTTAATCCTCTTTAGACCCGAACCATATAATACTGAAGTCGGTTCTGTAATCCCCAATGTTTTACATTACATACACTATACCTCTGTAATAAACGACCTCAGAACCTAAATGAAAGTAAAAGTACCAAAGGCTCTAAATGCTGGAATGTTTCTTTTTTGGTATGTGTACCATCTATCTATTTACCAACTAGCAGAACCCGACAGGCGTTGTCCTGCTATCTCTTTTTCCATCTCCCTTTCCTCCTCGCTTTTTCTCTCCCTCTTTTATTCCGACCTCTCTCTTTCCCCTCCTCTCTTTCCCCTCCTCTCTTTCCCCTCCTCTCTTTCCCCTCCTCTCTTTCCCCTCCTCTCTTTCCCCTCCTCTCTTTTCCCTCCTCTCTTTCCCCTCATCTCTCTTTCCTCATCTCTCTTTCCTCATCTCTCTTTCCTCCTGACATTTTCTCTACTCTCTCTCATTTACCCTTTCTCCCTTTCCCCCTCTCTTTCCTCTTCTTTCTCTTTTCCCAATCTTTCTTTTCACACTTTTTCCACTTTATTCCTTATCTTTTTTCTTTTCTTTGCCACCTATCTTTTCCTCCTCTTATCTTCTCCTCCTCTCTTTTTCCCCTATCTTTTTTGCTTTCTATCTCTTTCCACTCCCTTTATCCCTCTCTTTAACCCTACTCTTTCCCCGTACTCTCTTTTCGTCTTTTTTCCTTTTACATTTTTAACTTTCTTTTTCCTCTCTCTTTTCACTCTTTTTCCTCTCTCGTTTTACCTCGTCTCGTTTCCCCTACTCTCTCTCTCTTTTTCCTCTCTCTTCCCTATCTCTTTTTCCTCTTTTCCTCTACCTTCCTTTTTTCTTCTTTCTCTCTTTCCCCTCTCTTTATCCCCTATCTTTTCCGTCTTTTTACATGTATCTTTCCCCCTCCTTCCCCTTCTCTTTTCTCTCACTTTTTCCATTCCTCTTTCTTTTTCTCTCTCTATTTCCCTCCCCTTCTTTCTCTCTTCCCCTCTATCTCTTTCTCTCTCCATCTTGCATTGCTGGTTCCTCCTGGCCTCGCCCCCTGTCACACAGCAACACCCAGCAATAATAAAGCTGGGTTCCCATGATTGGGAATTCCATTTAACTGAAACGCCATCTTGTGCTGCAGCGCTTTCTTGTGGAGTTACAAAAAATGAACAGCATAAAAATCTCCATGAAAACACACAGATGTGCCAACTTTCATGGAGATCGGTCACACGGCCATCCCCCTATGCTTACTGTGATTCTACCGCACCGCTGCTGGCCTCTGGCGGAATATATCAGGAACCCGTCTCTTAGCGACAGGCGAAAAATAACGACCGTGGTGCATGTACCAGCATATTATTTAAATGATTTATTTTCCGTATTTGTGTTGTATTAATCTTTACCAAACTTTGCAAGGACACTGCGTCAAATGCTGAAGAAGAGCCTGTAAATATTTCGTATCTATTCATACTCTCATTTTTGTGGAATGGATGTCGATTACATGTCGTTGAATTCACTTTTATTAGTATAGAAATAATTATAAACCACCTACCTATTTCCACCTACGTATTGGAAGGTTTTGTTATGATAATTGCAAAACAAAGGAATTGAAAATAAAATCATCGCAAAATAAAGGAATTGTATATTGTATATACATGAAATTAATCGCAAATTGCCAACTTGCTTATTGCCAAATCCTCAATGTCTTTCGATTTACAAGTCCTGCCTCTTCCTCTAAACAACATTATCTAAAAATCGCATTGGCATTGCTATAAACAATGAAAATATAATTAGATATCTAATGAGTTTTAATGTGTTTGTGGCGAGGCGGTAAGGCTGGGGCATCTCTTCTCCTCAGAATTTTAAATGCGAAATATAAATATAAATGAAAGTAAAAAATTAAATTGCTGTCACATAGGCGTTGAAACTTCACATAGACGTAATGTGCGTTGAAAGCACGTGTTTCTTTAATAAAATCAAAATATGACTTTTAGAGGACTGATCATGATGGGAAACTTATTTATTTAATAGTGTATTTTTGTTGGTAATACGAATTTATAGTTTGGATGATCTTATTTGTATAGTTCTTTTGCTGCTGAACAAACCTCTGCCGAAAAGTAACATGCGTACTTATTAAGAACAACAAATAAAATATTCTTATAACACTACAATAAATGAGACATTTTAATAAAAACAGCCCTCAAAATACTGCAATAATATAGCATTGCTTATATACTGTACAACGATTTATACATACGGACTCGTACTACTAAGAATACAAAAATGAAAGAAAATTAGAAGCATAGATTCGTCGTCTTATCTTTTCTCAGTAACCAGTTAGCACTGAGTGACACCACACGCCTTCCTTTGTTTAGATTTATACCTAAATAATCTGAACAATTATTTCATTTCTAACGTTTACCTAGTTTTTAGTTGTTATTAGTATTCATAAATTAGTATAAAAGATCGCATCATATATATATTTAAAATTCCTTAACTCTTTTAAGAACAGGATGTTTTTTCTTGGTAATTGAAAGGTTTAAAAAAGTTCTCTACAAATGTATGAAACAGATCGCGTTTGATATCGATGTCCTACAAAGTAAAATAACTCAAAAAACATTTCTCTCCTTCGTATGTTTACCTAGTGCAGCAATATCACACCATTTTTTGACCTCTTCTATTTTTATTGCAGGGATCAAAAAATATCTCAAAGCCTGAAAGAACTTGGAAGATCAGTAGAATAACATTTGCACCGCACTCGTTTCCTTTGAGCAAACATTTCCTCTCAAGGAACCTGCCAGGTCTGTTAGCGACGTCTTAAAGTAATGAAACAGAGGAAGATAACTCTTGTACAAAACCCTTCCTTCAATTTTTGATTGAAACTGGAAATTGGGCAAGTCATAACGGTTGTATCTTATTTCAAAAACAATCTAAAACGTTAGTTTCTTTAAAAATGCATGCATTTTTATTATACAACCCAACATAGGTATTAATAAATAAGAATGTTTGAGAGATGTTTCAGGTTTAATAAGAATTCATTCGCTGCTAAATTTGTTTGAGAACAGTGCCATAAATGAGCGCAAAAAAAACCGCGAACATGGTGTATATGGTCCATCACAGCAACACTCCCAGCCGGCGCATCCACCGTGTCCATAAAACTGAAACGAAAAACCCCACGCGGCAGTTGAAGCCGAGCTAACCAGATTCCGCGCTGAATGAAACACTTGTCGCGAACGAGGCTCCGGCGGAGGCAGCGGCGCGTCACATTCGGGGCGGACGGGGGTGGGGGTGGGGGCGGAACGTTATCGGGAGAAAATATTTTCGCGGCGAGGTGGTGGAAGCGCGCGCGGCGGGGGCGGCGCCAGGAAATGAAGTCTGCAACAGATGGCGGCGCCGCCTTTTGTGGGCGGAGGAGCAGCGCTCTGGGTGTCGCCGTATCGGACGGCCTCGCGTCCGCCCCTGCGTCCGACCGCCCCCGCACACAACCCTTCCCCAACTTGTGCCCATCGCACCCACCACAGTGGCCGCTCGTGTTACACTCTCCGCCCTTTCTCTCGTCCCTCGTTTGTCCCGCACATTGGTGTCCCTCCTGCGGTCGTCGCAGTCCCTCTGCCGCCGCCGGTTTGCAACTTGTGCCTGAGCCTACACCGCGCCCACTGCTACGCCCTCTTGCTTGCCTGCTCACTGCTAGGTTTGCCACCGTCACTGCTCCTCCTGCTCACGGTCCCTTCCTGTCCCCTCTCCTCCTGGCTCACCCCTGTGGCCGTCGTCTCCCTGCTGCCGTGCTGATCTGTCCGGGTCTGTCTTTACTCCTGACCTTTCTCTCGACAGTGCGTTTTGTCCTACATCCTCGGCCACTTCTTCCTAACTCACAAACTCTCCAGGAACCTCTCATATTGAAGCATGGCTATTGATCGCTTCTATCAGGCTTTCAACTCTTCCCCCAGTCCCGAACCTGTCCTGCCATCACGCCCAACTTCGCTTCCAGACCCGTGGTCTTTTCGACTTCTTTGATCTGGCTCGACCTCCACGCGCTTTTCACTTTTTCCTTTCTAAACTTGACATTACTCTGAAATTTGAGTGTATTCGTTTTTCCGTTTTATGTTTTCACAAACACTCCTCCTTCCCAAGTCATATTTTGACAGCGTTTGATACGTCTGCACCTAACTGGGTTCTGTACTGTCGAAATTCTCCGCGCCGGTTTCACACTTGTTCATGGTTTTTCGTTGTCGGCGTTTGATAGCGAAGTGAAAAAAATAAGGGATTATTTTAACTTTCCCATATTTAGAAAAAAATTAAACTAAGAAATTTTGATGATAGCAGACCTGGTAGTTTAAAATTTACCAAAATTCTTCCTACTATTCGTGTGCTTTTATTTTCGTAATATAATTGAAGTTGATAATATGTATTCCATGCAGTTAATTCCAATAATTTCAACAGAAATACTATGTTCTTCCCTTCTTGGCTCCCCTTTTCAGGTTATTTGAACATTGACACATTGAAGAACCAAGCTCGTTCCCGTCTTGTCATTCCCTGAGCGTATCGCTATCATCCCTCTCTAGATCTTCCTTTTCCGCAGCAGTCTGTCCTACTCTTTCCGTGTCACTTCCTAGGCGACCTGCACTCCAACCCTGGACCCTCCTCCCTGTCGAATCGACTGTCGGATTTTTATCTCCTTTTCTTATTGCCATTGCCGGAGGGCGCCATTACGATTCCGAGCGTTTACTCGCCGTCGCAGGCATAGAGGCCGCAGGCAGCGCCCTGGTCGCCCGGGAGGCGGAGGAGAGAAGGAAGCTAAATACGAGTGCTTTTAAGACAACGCCAGACGCTGCAGCGAACGTGGTGGAAATAGGAGGTGAAAGAGTTCTGAGAGGAGAGACAAGCCATTTACGAAGACAGTGGCTGCATTGGGTTAAGAGGCTTCTTCCACACTGTTCTTGGTTGCAATGGGCGAAAGAGTCATTTCTATTCTCTGCAGCTGTTTGGTGACAGGGCACTTGAAGGCGTCATCTAACAACAATAAGGCGAAAACGAATATTTAGTTGGTAAATTATGTGATAGAGGAACAATAGGGTCGGAGAGATTCGAAATTAAGTAGGTGCCAATAATTGCTTGTCAAAAGGAAAAGGATTGAAACGAGAGGAAGTATACTCGAAAATTGCTGAGGAGGAGACGATGAAAGGAATGCATAGGGTAGCGAGCCCGAGAAATCAAAAGGGATTACGACGATCAGTAAGACAATGTAAAGTGCATGGGACAGATGAGGCGGAAGGTTGAACGGGATGAGCAGAAACGACAGGACATTCTATAGCCTAACCTAACCTTTTAACAGGCCATTCATTCGCCAAGGCGACTGTCCGAGGCGGAAGCTGAGGCGGCGAAGGTGTGGGTAGACCAAAAAGGGTAGCTAAAATGACGACGGGGCAGCGCCAGCGCGGCCTGCGCGGAGGCGAGGCCAAGGCGGAAGCAAAGCCGCCCAAGAGGAGCAACCAGCCGTGGGCGAAGGCGAGAGAGGGTGTAGGGGGGAGAGGGGTGGGGCGAAGTAGCGCAGGGTGAGAAACACTCCACGCAGCCACCTTTATTACAGTCCCGACGCTCGATGCCGCCCCAGCCCCGCGTTAAGAAGAAACCCGTCGGAGGAGCCAGGCCCCCGCGATGCTTTGCGCTCGCCGAGTCGTCTTGTAATTCGAACTCGCAGAAGGGAAATGAAACCTGCCGGGATGAAAAGGGCACCAAGAAAGTGAAACAATGGCACACTGCAGGCACATTCTTCAGATACCTAATTAGACGTTTTGGAAGCAAACAAAATATCTGCTTTCATGCGATACGATGTAGAGTTTAATAAAATTAATGAAGCTCTCTGCCAGGATATTGTTTTCTCCGAGTGCACTTTCGGTAGTATAATTATTACCATTTTAAACTCCGCAGTGCTTGTGTGGTGATATCTAAAAATTCACGACTTACAATGCATTACGAAACACTGTTAGCATGAGCGTAAAGTACAATGTATTGAAAAATTGAACCGAAAGTAAAGTGTCATTAAAAACGTGCAACTAGTTCTTTTTCTTTTTGTTACAAGTTGAAAGAGAAGAATACACATCGATTATAATTGAGAAATATTTATTTCAAAATTTCTTTAAAGAATTATTCTCTTTTCAAGAGTGGTCACACTGCAATGTGCGATAAGAAATACTCGTGTTCGAATTTAAAAATAAATTTGCCGCAATATCTTGACAGTAGGTAATTCTCATGCAAAAAGTAGGAAAGTCAATGATTCGTTGTACATTTCAATTCCATCAGGGCTAAAGTAGTAGACAGTATATCATATAGAAGACAATATAATGAGGGTAGGGTATAAAATACCAAAAATACATTGTTTTTTCCAGTGACATGGGGCAGACAAATTGATTTTTCCCGATAACAGTGTGCTCTAGCAGCAGCAGTCCACAATAATCCGGTAATAGAAGTGGAAGCGTGACTTACAGAAACAAGATTTTCTTAAAAATGACTAATTGTTTCTTTAAACTTGAGTAGTGATAGTGCTAAATTCACTCTATAAGACGGCATAAACGCCATGTTGCACTATCCCTTGTTTGTTTGTTGTTTTTTTTTCAAAAATTACAGAAACGTATTTTTTTGCTTGCCTCTCGTGTTGTTAATATATTATTGCCGCTAATATATATTAGCGGCAATTTGTTTACATTATTGTATTTATGAGTACATGTGCTTTAAATAATGTCATATAAAGTTTCTCAAAAACTCTACGTTTTCTGTTAAAATGAACTCAAAATTCCGCATTTTCAGAAACGCTCAAATGCCATTTCTACAAAAATCGCTCCATTTTTTTACAAATGTGTACCGCCAATTGCACTGTTTAATATGATATAAAGGTCATTCTGCTGTACTCCTTCGTTTTCTTAAAAAATTACACATTTTTAAAATATCTCTCACATTTCCACCAATTTGTAAGCACTATTGCATTTGTGAGTTGAAGTGCCTCAAATGACTTGAAATGAAGTTTTTCGAAAACATTGACATAAATAAATACACCTCTATCCCATTAGATCAATTTTTAATAGGTTTAAGAGCTATTTTAAACAATAATTCATTTTCATTTAATAACAAATTTTATTTACAAATCTTTGGATTAGCAATGGGATCTCCAGCTTCCGCTGTGCTTGCGAAACTAATTATGGAAGAAATAGAAGTATTTTGCTTCTCCCAAATTAATTTTCACGTCTTGTTTTACTACAGATACATGGATGACATTATTGCATGTTTGCATCAATCTAATGTTGACACTTTGGTACATCATAAATTTCACCCTCGATTAGTCTTTACCTCAAAATTAGAAAACAGCAATAGAGAAATTAGTTTTTTAAATCTTAAATTAATAGTTAAAAATAAATTTATTACTGACTGGTATCAAAAACCAACCTTTTCGGGAAGAATTCTAAATTATCTGTCCAAATATTCGAAAGCTCAAAAAATAGCTATGATTTACAATTTTGTAGATTCAGCATTTAATTTGGCTAATACTGAATTTCATAACAAAAATCTAATGATAGTCAAAAATATCCTTCATAACAATCTCTATCCATCATCCTTTATAGATAAATACATTGAAAAGAGATTGATGCATAATTACAAATCAAAAACCACTAAAAATAACTTACGAATTCCCTTTCCATTTCATGAACCAGTTAACAATAAAATTAAAACATACTTCAAGAAATACAATTTAGACATTGTATTTTATAATTTAAATAAAACCAACCGGTTGTTTGATAAACAGAAAGATAAAACAAAAATAAGAGATAAATCTAATGTGGTCTACTCTATTCCTTGTGATGACTGTCAACAGGTGTACGTTGGAGAAACCAAACAATATCTTAGCAGAAGAGTTTACCAACACAAATAAGATATTAATAAAGATTCAGCATTGTACACATCATTAACAAAACATAGAACGGAACTCAACCACTCTATTGGTTTCGATAAAGTCAAAATTTTACATCACGAAAAGCTAACTTTTCAAAGACAAATTGCAGAAATGGTGTATATTATGTTAAATGATACTATAAATACAAAAAATGACATTCTGAAACTTCATCAAATTTATAAATCATTAATAACAAACAGACAAACATAATTGCTTTTTACCGCTGTTCAATTCTAATTTTTGCACATGCATTCCTTGATATATCTCATTTGTGTTGCTTACTTATGAATGTTTTAGCCACTAAATTAGACGACGCCTTCTGCATATTATTAAAAAGTCTTTACATGAGAATGTTGTTAAACATTTCTTCAATATGTATATTTAATTTATTCCTTTGTTTTTCACTACAAAAAATGTAATGTAATGTTTATTATCAACCGTTTGTCAATTGCTTTTGACAAAGCACATGCCAAATGTGCGAAACGTTAAGCAGTAATAAATGTCTATACATTATACATCTTAATTCCTGGTATCATCGTAGATTGATCCTATTTGGTCCAATAAAATTGAAAAAGAACCATCTTTCTACAATATAAAAAAGGGATCAACAGGAAGATATTCAACTATTCTAATATTATTATTATTATTATTATTATTGAGAGAATAAGCAAAGAATAATTAAAATGCTAGCGTCATGCAATTTTAGAGACTGAATTGCAAACGGGCATGCGTTATATGAAAATAATTTAGATTTATCTAGATCATAGCCATATCATTTCATGAACAGTGTTTATTTATGGATGTTAGAAGTGACGCGGTTAGGCGACCGACAGAGGTGGAAGAATAGGGAAATATCGCCTGCACGGACAAATTAATTGATGATCATCTGATGAACTAGACAGTAATTCAATACGTTACGTTCTTGGTATTTCGCAAGATTAATAACCTAATATTTCTTGTGACAGTATTAGATAGTTTTGACTGAAGCAATATTACTTTCAATCTTCAAACTAGTAAACAAACATGTTGCTAACCTAATAACATGACGCATGAGTCAATAAAGCTGAAAGGCACACTTTGAACTGAACATCAAATTTATTTTGTTTGTTAATAAATTTATAATGATGTTGTAAAAATTGCATATGCAACACGTTCATAATTCTGCTTTACTGCATTCATGCATTTTTTTAAAAGCTAGCTCGTAACATGACTTTATATGCTATAAAGTTTTAAACTAGTTTCATTAAATACTATTTCAACATGAAACTAGAATAAATCAATCTAATTAAAAGAGAAATTACTTTTCATCGATCACTTGAATAAATATTTTTATTTGCTAAAACGTAATCTCGCTCAAAAAATTTTAATTTGGAATGGAAAATTTATATTAACTCAAACTATATTACAAGATAACTGAATAGTTCCAGGGGAATAAAATGTAACTTTGTACACCTAGCCGAAATGGCTTTGAATTTGAAATTCACCAGTACATTTCGTCGCTCGGGAACCTTTCTAGAGGCTAGTTCCCGAGCGACTAAAAGTGCTAGTGAATTGCAAATTCATGGCCATTTCGGCTAGATGTACAAAGTTATATCTTATTTAACAGGCATTATTCAGTTATCGGATGATATGTTTTGTATTAGTATCAATTTTCCACTAAAAATTAGTGTTTCTCGAGCAAATTATAGATTGCACAAAGAAGACTGTTACCAACTGTTTATGTATCTTATCTCCACAATAGGAGAAAACCAAGGCGGCAAAATTTATTTCCCCTCCTCTACCCATGTATGCATGTATGTATATGTATGTATATATATATATATATATATATATATATATATATATATATATAGAGAGAGAGAGAGAGAGAGAGAGATTATATAAAATCCAGGAACTCCCTCTCGGAGAGTACCCCATTCTAAGAAGAGGCAACTCTCATTTGTGCTTTATGTGAAGTGGGCGCGCACAATGTACACGATTTAGGTTTCGCGAAAGCGGAAACGAACGTCAGAACAACGCAGCACGGCGCGGCGCGCAGCAGTGAGTGCAGGGCACTGTCCTCAAGCTGCCGCCGCCGCCGAGCTCCACCGACCCTTGCAAAGGTCACGTCCTGCCTCCGCGGGGCCCTCCGGCCCTCGCTGCACTTCACCCGCACGATAACAGTCTAGTCAATTACTCTTCCTGCCTCTTAGCCTAATGGATCAAATGACGTCTTTTCAACCTTGATGCGAATTGTGGGCGCTCGCTCTATACTGGGTTGAATCATCGGCTCCGGTTGCCCCATAAGGCCACGTCGTCGTCTGTAAAAAAATAATCTCAGTAAAAATAAAGAGATGTAAGAGGAAATAAAAGCGATCTAAATGAGAGCAAAGATCTCTATTTCCAAGTTCTAAGCTTCAAGAGCAAACTCGAACAACAGAATCTTTGACGTATTGTCAATTAAATGGCTGTTGTTTTTCTAAAAACAGGAAATAACTAATATAACAAAAAATTACTCGCACAACAAAAACGACACATTAAATGACTATCTTGGGATACTTGTTCTTGACTGTTCCATAACAAAATGCCACTAAACAATTTTACTATTAGAATAATAATCTAACAGAAGATCTTTTAAGAAAATTTTGTGAATTGTATATTTTAATCAGAAATATTTGTACTCTACTCAAATCGTTGTAATTTCAATAATTAATTTTTACTTCGTACATTTGTTTTATTGCAAAGTCTTCTACTTTTACATACTGATTTATTCTTGAAATACTAACTCTGGCCAGTTATATTTAAAATTTTCAATAAAAATAATTATTTCTCAATAATTATTTATTCATCTATAATACTCTAAATACAGGGGAATAATACTGTATTGATCAAAACAACTGCCAAACATTTTTCTAATGAACGCTTTAAAAGTGGGCCTCACTTGTTTGTCTGCTTATACAGGAAATCTAACGAAGACCGGAAATCCTACGATAGTGCGTTGAATTGTGTCCTTCACTTCACAGTAAGGTTAATTTTCTTGATGTACACAATGTCAAAAAAAGGAATTTTCCATCTAATGAAATTAGGTCCGAAGGACGTGGATTTTCTATACAAAAGTCGGGTCGAATTCGTTCTTGAGCAGATTTTTGGTGCTCGAACAGACGAAAGTGCGATTGGAAAATTGCAAATTCAAATCTCATGCGCTTCTTTTTTTTGGAATAGAAGTTTTTTTAAAACATGGCTGTAATAGAAGGAGTTCAGTTACGAATTGTATGAGAAAATGTGACAAAGTAGATCCATTAATTTCAAAATAATAAAAGTTAAGCAGATGCACATGAGACGCTGTTCAATATTGACTAACACATTTGAAATTCCTCAAACCATCACCGGTAGCCTTTGACAAAAAATATCACTACTACAAAAAAATTCTTTGACAAATTATGAGCACTATTCCTGAAATTTCGTCACTTACAATGGACATAATAGATGCTTTCAACAATATTCTCTCATATCTATCTCATGAATGCAAACTGATAGGTCTTGAACTGTCTGGCAGATATTCATTCTTCATAGTAGCAATACACTACTCGCATCCACCCACACTAACGAGTTCTCTCAATTCTTACGAAGGCGAGCGAGTGCTTTCTAACAAAAACCATGTCTCGCAAGAAACGTCACGAAGGTGGAGAAATACGTCTTCAGTAATCGAAACGTTGCACCATCCAGGAAGCCGTCCTGGTAAAGCTCGGAAGTGCGGGCCGCGTTAAGTACGGTGGAAGAGTCACTAGAGTGCAGAAATATGACGGATCGAAGTGAGAAATGCATCAACATTGAGCAAGCTGAAGGGTCGATAACTCAAAAGTTCTATTTAATGGAATCTAAAAATCAGTAAATGAACTTAATGACTAACGTGTGGTGCTGAAACAGCACGTACTTTCTCGCTCTTAGTATCGGTTTCGTAATATTATTATACCGGAATTTCTGTTCCTACTAGCACATCTCAGTCATCACTTTTTCGTAAAACTCATTACAAATTGTAGAACATCAGGCGTGCAAACTAAGTATTTTAAAGCTGGTATATGCATACAAATTCGACAATAAAATGTTTATTTCAACCTAAAAATATTGAATTTAATAATACGACGCAACTGCGACGGCAGTGGTAGTGGCGGCCGTCGCTACACCTCGGCCAAAGCGGCGTTGTTGCGTTGCGTTGGTCAGCGCGGCGTTCGTAACTCGTAAACGGGCGATTCGTTTGGCATACGTGCTTGGCGAATTTTTTGCCTATCAATATAAGCCAAAAACGTCCATTTACATCTGAATTCAGAATTCAACAAGTACTTGGGTTACGGTAGCGAATCCACAATTTAAGAAAACGTGCTCACTATATATTGCTCCCAGAAGTAGAGTTTTATCTATTAATTTAAAAATATGTCCAATCATTCACTATGCATTAATTTTAAAAAAAACACCAACACCCTACCAAAACACACAAACATGCATGGAAAAAGTATACATTTTTAAACTGACTTTGCCATATATTTACAAAATTTGGAAGTTCAACGAAGCTTATATAAAACACGTATTTGTGTGGAAATTCTGTTTCTACACATTACAAATCGTGGAATATTAGGTACCGACAACTATCTCTTAAAGCAAATAATTTGAAAATTAAAACTGCGTTTCATACAGCTATCATGTCCCAACAATGAGAAGAAATTCTCAGAATATCCAACTGTCATCTCGCGGCGCGGAATGCCATTGTCGCATTCCAATGTGATATTTTCTGAAAGCTACCAAATTACCAAATTTAGCTCCGGGCATTCGATTGTGCAAATTCAAAAATTTGCAAAAAAATTCGCTAACTATTCGTTTTAAAAAAATGCTCATAATTTTGAAATAACTAAATTTTAGAACACATTTTATGTAACATAAAACCTAGAATCAAATTTGTACTTTTACATTGTTTCTTATTTGCAATTTTCGCGAATACAGAGTGTACGCCGAAAATGGGACAACCTCAGTTTTCCTTGCCTTACTACTTATGAGGGAGAAAATTAAAGAAAAAAAACTGGAGTTTGAGTAAATAATTGATTAAAATTGTTTAAAAATTAGTTGTTTCAGGTAAAATTATGAAAGAAATTTTTGTATTTTTGAAAAATTGAATATGAACTTTCTCAAAGATCTGTGTTTGAGGCACACATTTAAAGTAAAAAAGGGCTTCGGTAGATTTGTTATATGACTCCGAATTTTTTTAACCTTTTTGGAATTTTCAAAATATAAGAGATTTCAACGATTAAACCCGTGAGATTTTCACGCATTTCGAGGGCAAAGTTTAATCCAAAACTTTGCACTCATTTTTGAGAAAATTTTGAAAATGTTGATTATTCATGTAAAGTACCCCCAAAAATCAAAATATTCTTTTCAAACTCGCAGAGCCTTGATTTCGTTGAGATCGATTGGGAATTATCAATTTTGGGGAACATCGCCTGAACGTTTAGGCGCTATCGTTGACCACAGGTGAACGAATTTGACAGTAGAATTTTTCGGTATGAAGGACCCACAATACATGGATTCTGACTACACAATTTTCTATATGCTACATTAAGTAGCATACACTTCCCACTTAAAGGCGTGGTAACTTGGTGTATTCTAAGCATTGTCGGATCCCCTGGGTTCCCTAGACTTCCCCATGGGACCAAGAAGTTCATTTTCTGCATTTACTGCCAGCAATGCTAAATTGCTCCATCGTAATTTACAAATTGTGTGTAAATCTTAATAGAGCATCTGAGAGCAATTAACGAGATAGTCAGTAATTCTCCCCGAGACATGATCCCCAACGTCTTGAGGGCACTGACTGTTGATCGTGGCATAGCCCCAGAGGTACCAACCACCACAGGCAGGATTCTGGCGTTGGGCACTCCATGAAGTTGGGCTGCCAGGGGAATGACTGGTTGGTACTTTACCACTTTTTCCTCCCCTGCTTTTAGAAGGTTAGACCCATCCTCGTGGCGGACAGTCACATCGACCACATGGACCCCCTCCCGGCTTTTTATTACCAGGTCAGGTTTGAGTCTAACCCCTTCGGCAACGGAGAAAGTGGCTTCCGTAGACACCACAGTGTCTGATTTCCGGAGCATCTTCCCCTCTATAAAGTTCTTTATCTCGTCATGACGCTTTATTCTAGCTGGTTTCGTAAAAATGCATTGGCCTAGGATGTGATTCATAGTTTCTACCGCTGTATTGCACTTCCTGCAGTATACATCCTCTCTGGATCTTCCTCTACTAAGAGTAGTTTTATTGGCAGCGGTATTTGATCTCAATTGGAGAGCAGTGATAAAAAGACCAGGTTTCAGAAGATTATAGTCTTTCAAAAAGGCATTTCCAATCGGATCGTTTATATGCGCCTTAACCGCTCTCCCTTGGGTTCCCAGCTTCTCCCAGGCGGCTATCTCGTCATCGGCGCATTTCTTCTTATAAGATCTTAAATCTTGTTCGGTATAGGGCATGTTGAGTCTCAATGCTTTGGCGGTTTTAGATGTCCGTTGGTAGAAACTCGGACAGGAGCTCAGCCATCTGCAAATGGGATCTGCAGATTTCTCTAGTCGTAACCCTAGGTTCAGCGCTACCCTAGGAACGTGTTGGGCGAGCCGCAGCAATCCCAGTCCTCCATCTCTCTTGGCCAGGTAAAATAAGCCATCTGCAGTACTCATATGCAGGTGTAGGAACTGTTTGACTGCCACTCTGATTTGACAGTCCGCTTCCCTGAGCATCGACATAGATGGCATCGATAAAACTAATTGGTAGAGGTAATGTGGCATTATGTAGGTGTGAAGTAATGCCAATTTCTGAGTGGGCTTTAAATGCGCCTTCTGTAGCCTCGTCACTGCTTCCATCAAATTCGATATGGATGCTTTACATGGGAAGCCGTTCCAGATAGAGTAGTTCACTCCCAAGTATGTTATGGTATGATCATCACTGACCAGAGGAATTCTCTCTCCCAACCTTTCCAGACAAGGGTCTTCAATGAACCAGGATCGTTCAAAGGTTGTAATTTGGAATGATGAGCACTTTGCGACTGACAATGTCATTCCGAGGGCCCCAAGATATTCCACCACAATATCAACCAATTCTTGAGCTCGTGGGGCATCTTTTGCTAACAGCACCAGATCATCAGCAAATGCTAATACGGATACACTCCTTTCCAATAGCGGATATCCCGACATGTTATCCAATTTCTCAAGCAAGCACTCCATAATGAGGTTAAAAAGGAGTGGGGACAAGGGGTCCCCCTGTTTAACTCCTCTACGAATTGGCACCTCAATGCCTTTCGAAGGGTGCTGAATGACTGTGGAAACTTCGGTGTACGAGTCCATTACCAAATTGGTAAAGGCGTCGGGGATCCCTTTCCTGGATAGAGCCCACCGAATCGCCGCGTGAGGGACAGTGTCAAATGCTTTAGATATGTCTAGCACAGCGCCGACACCACCCTCTACTTTTTTCATGTCACTGACTGCTTCGTGAAGAATTTGAACGTTGGCGAAACAGCCAGGTTCAGGAATAAACCCTTTTGCCGTGGATTGAACGTCACCACGGATCGAATGCGTTTGTCCATAATGCCCCAAAAGATTCTGCACAGCAGGGAACTAATTGTGATTGGGCGATAGTTAGTGACAAACTTATTATCCTTACCCTCTTTTGGTATAAGGATGGTGCGATTTGCTTTCCACCCAGAAGGCACAAAACCAGTGTATAAAATTTGGGTGTACAATAGGGACAATATTTCAATTTTTGCTCCTGAAGATATATTGCTAACTTTTATCTTATCTGGTCCTGGAGCTGTGGCATTTTTCATCCCAGCCAGCCGACTTTTAATTTCGGCAACTTGCACCGCGTATAGAATTGTGTCTGGGTCTATTTCAGGTGTCGAAAATGTATCATCCTCTCTTAATTCGGAAAGCCGAATTGGGGGCGTATTACCCCAAATGGATTTGTACAGGTCATTAACCTCATCCCTGTTAAGGGGCTGTTGGTCGACACTAGTACAGTCAATGCCCGTTCTAATGCACTTTGCCAAAAGCGCTGGATCATTCTTGAAAAGATCCTGCGCCCTAGCATAAGAGTAGCGCTTCCTGGCGCGTTTGCCTCCATGCCTACGGGGCTTTTTAGGCCTGGTGGTGGTGGTGGGTACAGAGGAGCCCCCCAAAATCTCTACCAACCTGGCATAGGTCTCGTTCAATTGGTCCTGGGATTGAATATTTCTTTTGAGTTCATTTCCCACCTCAAAGAGTTCTTGATCTATATTAGTTTGAGAAATACCCCATGTTCCTATCCATGTTGAAATGTTTTCCTTCCAGTTAGGTGTGGCATCTAGTGTGGCCCTGTTAAGACTAGTTTCAGTAGTTGCGTCCCCGGGCGTCATAGCAGCCGGGGACTCAAAAGTTTGGTCCCATCCTAACTGACCAGCGGTGTCAGAACGGGCCGTGTCAATAACACATAAAACAGAATCAAAGAGGACGGGCACACCCGAAAGCTCCTGATTCATCTCTGAAACTGTAGCGGCCTCCTCGTAAGGGAATCGCCCCCTATCTGCTTCTGGGGAGGTAATGTCTACTTTTGCAAGTTCCTCTGGGTCACTGTCTGTGAGCCGACTTTTTGGAAGGGAATCAACACGAGGCTGTTTGCTTATCTCTACCTGTAAAGACGTTTCGGCCCCCTTTGGAAGAGTGTCAGAACAGGGGAACACCGACTTTCTTCTTATCTTGAGGTTAGGCCTTCGATACAGGGGAGAAGAAGAAATCAGCATAGGAATTTGGCTCACTGGAGTTTTCGGAGGGCTAATAACCCTTGGAGGCGATGCGATAACAGCAGCACTAGTAGAAGGTCTAACTGAATCATCGGACCTCTGACTATCAGATGGGGACAATGATGATTCAGCAATCACAGTAACTACATCTCCAATGGCTGCTAAATATCTTCGATATGAAGTCTCTCTTCTTTTCTCACCCACCTGTCGGGCAGTCTTACCAAGCAGAGCAGCCAAATTCTCGTTCGACGCCTCTGGTTGCTCTTTCTCCAATGCAGCCATTTTCATAATATCATCCGAAGAGAAGATTTTCCCTGCTCTAGGCATAGCAGTCCTACCACTACGTTGTGCCTTGGCAGCTCGAGCTTTATTAGCTGCGTCTGGATGAGCATGGCGCAAATGTTGTGAGAGCCCTGATTTAGTTGCAAAGTTGGCGGAGCATAACTCACATATAAAATCTCCTTTAGATGTTTTCGGACCTGGACATTTAGGAAAATGACTCAAAGCGGAGAGCTTACCTTTGTAATTCTTGCTGCATTTGGAGCATGAAAAGATTAGGGGCGCATCACTATGGATAGTATCGTGATGCCGAACCATGTTATTCAGATCAGTGGCCATATAGCCTCCACCCCTTTTCTGGGCACAATATGCGCAACGACTCGCCTCGAAGGGAATCCTAATCGTGAACCGTTCCAAGCTAGGGTCGTCATATACGGTGGCCTGTTGTTCACGGGGCGCGCCACCATGCGCTCCCGCGTCCGAGGCTTCGTCCAAAGTGTCCGCTGCCAGTCGCTCCGAGGAGCACGAGGGGGTCGTGGGCTGCAGACCCCCAACCCCCTTCCCCCGTGACGTGGGGTCCCCGAGATGGTTTTTCTGTTAGGGATTTCCTTCCCTTAGCTAGATGCTTCCGTTTTAAGGCGCCGGAGACTCGCCTTTCGCCCATCCCTCTTGGCTGCACCTCGAGTTGCCCCGAGATGCATTACCAGGGGCACCGCGAGGAGGTGAGAGAGTGGACTTGTCGGCCACGCAACGGCAAACCCATTACAGGCGGCTATTACGGCCATACGGTTGCAATCCCATTACAGGAGGGCTTCTCGGCACTTACTGGTGTAGGTTAACTAGCATTGCCTACACTACCAAGACCCTGGGCGACTTTAGACCCCCAAGGAGGGGGAAGAGTTAGAGGAAGTGATTTACTACATGTAGGAAGAAGGTTCATCCACTTTTTCGTTACCAGGGCCTCTCAATAAAGATTTTTTTCTATGGAAAAATTGCCGTTTTTTTCCCCTGGCAGCACTATAATACTTTTGCTCTAGCGCAATAAGCTGTACTCGATTAAGTGAAAAGTTAGTATGTTATTACGTAACACGCAAATAAGAAAATTCAATGGCGTACGTCGTCTTTATTGAGCTTCCCCTCGAGCTTAACCCCTTGCTATCGTATGAGGTTACTTGTGTTATAAGCAGTGACACACCGAGTATGAGAATTTAGTTTGTACGCGCAATATAAAATAGATGGAATTACACCACCATCTATTTGCGTATTTAGTCCAAATCAAAACCGTTTCATTGTTTTTGGATTTTTCTCGAGTACCTGCGTAAGCAAAATAACCATAGACACTAATAAAAAGGCGGGAGGTTACAAGGTTTTTTTTTCAATTTATTCGCGCATAGAAAATATGTAGCACACATGTTTTTGTATTTTTCCGGTGTTCCCGGGTGTCTACCAAAACAATGCGCACCATTCTAAGGACCGGAGATTGAATAGTTTTCTTTCAGTTTCTGCTCGCATTGGATATTAGTAATATAGATACGGCACAATACACGATAAATAACCATTCACTTCTTAAGACAACTGAACTATACTTACTGAATATTATTATACTTATTGAATAATATCAATAACTAGGTTAAAAGAAGACCCACAGATTTGCAATTTAAAACTTATTACTTCCCAGACTCCAACGTGATCTTTAAAATTTTGAACACCCGCAGAGCTCAAATATCAAATTACTCAACCTTCTCGAACAAAATTCATCTCAAGAACTCTATTTTGTCCAGCGATTCCAAATGTACTTATCGGCAAATCGATTTTCCAGAAGAAGGGCGCTTGTGTCCTGTCGTCGAGCACCCTTGGCCTTTACTTTGCACTCCCTGGAGATCGCCCACTCCATATTATCGTTGGCTAAGGTCGACCAACCGGTAACTCAAACGAGGTTTGCATGGTCACAGGACTTAGCAAGCAAACTATACACAATGTAAACCAAAATGTCGCTTCTGGCGAGCGCCCGAGCGCTGCGAAGCGAGGGGACTAACCAAACAACCCGCGCGAGGTCCACCTGAGAACGGAGCTTCGAAGACGGAGCGGAATAAGACGATGCGTCACACAGGAAACCGTTTTGAATAGGGCTACCTTTTGTGTTAAATTCACTTATGTGTCTTGAAGAATCCAAAAGATGGTCATTTTGTGCATATAATTTACACGTAAATTGACGCTTATTATTTTGCATTTTCTCTTTATAAATCGTGAATACGTAATTAGCATGGCTTTTATATTACGTGTAAAATTTTATTACATTAATTGTTGAAGATGTGTTTCATGACGTATTAATCAATTACTGTAATTGCAATACAATGCACTCTTTAATTAATACGATTAATAATTATTCATTTCTTAATTACCATTATAAATACGATTGTAAAAGGAATTATAATGTCAATAATTCAATTAAACACTGCACGGCTTTGCTGAGTATGTACATTTTCTTATCTATGAGATTGGGAACAATGAGAGTAGTGCCAAATGCTACGAGTAATTGTGTTCGGAGAGCATACATATAAACATCACAATAGTGGATTTTCTCCGCACCATACAGTATTTTGTTTACTGAAACTTTGAACCTAATAATTTTTATTTTATATGTTCGCATTTATATTGTTTCCCATTACATTGTTCTTTCTGAACATTATGCGTACCCAATATTCATTGCCTTTATTACGTCACAATTCTTCCTGCTGTACTTTTAATTTCATTTTGCATTGAACGTCTTCTATTTTGTGGGTTGTTTCATGAGAACATTATTTTTCGTAAGAAATAGTTATTCAAAAGGAAACATATTTAAAGAAGAAAAACATTCTTTTATTCAATAGATTCATAGAACAAAATAATCTTAGAATAAAAACTAAATTCTGGTGCAACCCGATTTACAAGGATGAATCCCACATTCTACCCTCTCCTTATTTTGTTGCTCTTACTATTGTCCCATAAACTTTCGTATGCAATAATATCCCTCGAATTGAGAATAAAATTAACAGTACAATAGTCTTTTGGAAGTTTTATGAAGGTAATGAAATTAAGGCAAAATAACTATTTCGCCTTTCAGTGTAATCCGTTTATAATTGCGATACTTCGCTACTTCCTTGAAATTCGTGCTATTAGAATTTACAAGACATTGAATACATTAGTGTCTCTTTGGCACTGTTTTGTTCTAAACTTTGTTTCTATTTTGTCTGTCAGAATTTTAAAACCCTTTATATACCTTCGTTGAGGCAGCAATACGCTAATAAAAAGAGTCGTTCGGGCGAAAGAGCAAAGATAACACGACGGATATAGCCATTCTGCTTCAAGGCTCGCGAATAACAGTTGACCTGCTTAAGCGGGGAATCGTGATTCGCCCTCTGCGCCAACTCGCTTCGAGTTGTGCGTCAGGAGAAGTCGCGAGGTCAAAGACCGGAAGTGGCAGAGTGCCCATACGCAAAGACAAGATGTGGCTATGGAAGGGAGGCGGTTGACGGGGGGCAAAAGCCTGCTGGTGGGAGCAAGAGGAAGCAGAGAGATGTAAGAGAGTGGAGGAGAAGGCGGCTGGTCCGGCGTGGGAAAGAAGCCGACGCGGCGTGGGAAAGAAGCCGGTGCGGCGTGGGAAAGAAGCCGGCGCGGCGTGGGAAAGAAGCCGGCGCGGCGTGGGAAAGAAGCCGGCGCGGCGTGGGAAAGAAGCCGGCGTGGCGTGGGAAAGAAGCCGGCGCGGCGTGGGAAAGAAGCCGGCGAAGCGTGGGAAAGAAGCCGGTGCGGCGTGAGAAAGAAGCCGGCGCGGCGTGGGAAAGGAGCCGGCGCGGCGTGGGAAGGAGCCGGCGCGGCGTGGGAAAGAAGCCGGCGCGGCGTGAAAAGAAAGCCGGCGCGGCGTGGGAGAGAAAGCCGGCGTGGCGTGGAAAAGAAGCCGGCGCGGCGTAGGAAAGAAGCCGGTGCGGCGTGGGAAAGAAGCCGGCGCGGCGTGGGAAAGAAGCCGGCGCGGCGTGGGAAGAAGCCGGCGCGGCGTGAAAAGCCGGCGCGGCGTGGGAAAGAAGCCGGCGCGGCGTGGGAAAGAAACCGGCGCGGCGTGGGAAAGAAACCGGCGCGGCGTGGGAAAGAAGCCGGCGCGGCGTGGGAAAGAAGCCGGCGCGGCGTGGGAAAGAAGCCGGCGCGGCGTGGGAAAGAAGCCGGCGCGGCGTGGGAAAGAAGCCGGTGCGGCGTGGGAAAGAAGCCGGCGCGGCGTGGGAAAGAAGCCGGCGCGGCGTGGGAAAGAAGCCGGCGCGGCGTGGGAAAGAAACCGGCGTGGGAAAGAAGCCGACCTGGGAAAGAAGCCGGCCTGGGAAAAACGCCGGCGTGGGAATGAGACCGGCGTGGGAAAGATGCCGGCGTGGGAATGAGGCCGGCGTGGGAAAGCGACCTGCGTGGGAAAGCGACCTGCGTGGGAAAGCGACCTGCGTGAGAAAGCGACCTGCATGAGAAAGCGACCTGCGTGGGAAAGCGACCTGCGTGAGAAAGCGACCTGCGTGAGAAAGCGACCTGCGTGAGAAAGCGGCCTGCGTGAGAAAGCGACCTGCGTGGGAAAGCGACCTGCGTGGGAAAGAGACCTGCGTGGGAAAGAGACCTGCGTGGGAAAGATACCTGCGTGGGAAAGCGACCTGCGTGGGAAAGCGACCGGCGTGGGAAAGCGGCCGGCGCGGGGAGATGGTGTCCGGGGGTAGAAGGAAGTCGTCGGGTGCAGAGGCAGCGGATGCGGGGCCATGGAGTGCGCGCGGAACGAGGTCTGGAGAAGGCGCAGCGGAGCGCAGTCCTGCAAACAGCGCCCGAGGACGGACGCGCCCGCCAAATATTGGCGCAGTCACAGAGCAAACGCCCCGCGTTTTATTCCCGGGAGCTGCGTCAACCGCTCCCGGCACTCGCCCGCCCGCTCACCTACCACGCTCGCTCACTCACTGCCTCTCCTCTGGGGGCGGCCCTGCCCTCCGCGGGGTCAGTGAGCGGGGCTAGGGGAATGGCGCGTTACGTCTGAATTTTCCTATGCAGATTCTCGAATCCATTAAATGTGGATCTCCCATGCGATTACCAGAGTGACGCATGGTAGACATGTGTATTCACTTACTCTTACACGTTTCCTTTCTTTATTAACATACACAGATTGATGCGCTTACAAAACTTTTCTTTGCGTTTTTCTTTGGAAATACATACCAATTTACTTTTGATTGTGAGCATATTGCATTTCCGTTCTCAATGTACAGATATTTGTTTTCATTTATCATGGATTGTGTGGATTTTTTGAGGTCAGAAGTCTCTTCAGAATGTTTTTTATTTAGTGTAGTAAAACTATATCTCTATCAATGAATTCTAATTTAGTTATTTAAAATAAATAATAATACATCACTCCAAATACTGTTTTTTTATTTATTTATTTTCTTTTTGATAGAATAATACAAAGATCAGTGTTCATACACTCTACATTTGTGATAGTTGCTTATATCTACTTAAAATTAACTTACAATAATCTTACAAATAATCTTAAAATACAACTTCCATTACTACTAGGGTGGTAGAGGTATCTTTGTACAATATCTCTACTTTGGATCGAGATCCGATAATTTATTTAGGAATGTGTGGAAACGAAATTTATTTTTAATGAGGGTTCTGTGAGTTGGGTTTTAGCAGAGTCTTAGCAGAGTTAGTTTGGGTATATTTGGTATGTTTTGGAAGAAGTAGGTAGATGAAAAAATAACGTGGTTGGTAATCGGTTCTAACTGGAATTCTTTATGGAGTTGTGCATTGGAGACGTCAAAATACTGTAACTGCTACCTCGCGCCGCCAGTCTCGGCGCGGCGTTGATTGGGTCGGGCGCGAGGTCGGGGCGTCGACTTCGCCGCCTCTTCCAGGAGGCGAGTAGTAATATCGGGCCGAGCCCCCGCGCAAAGATTGTCCCCCAGTGGAGTGGAGTAATCTGCCGCTGCGAATCCCTTCGATGGAGGTTGGAAGGCGCCTGCCCGCTGCACGGAGCACCTGCAGAATGAAATGCGCGCGGCGGAACCTGCGTTCTGGCCCAAGGAATTCCCGGAATATTACCCCATAAAATGGAATCTTATGCGCGTTCAGATAGCTCGTTCCGCTGTTCTGCGCGGACGCAGGTAGGTTGTAACGCGCCTGGGGCGAATTTCTAGCCTCTCGAGCGTTTAACCTACTAATTTCAAGTTGCTGAACTCGTGACTTTATCACGAGAGGAAGCATATATGTACGTTAACTTGTTCTTTATCGTCGCCCAAATTCATGAATAAGGGTGTGATTTTACGCTATAAATTCAGCCTTCCACATCAGTGGCAGTAAAAGTCGACGTTTAAAAAAATCTTAATCCTGTAGCTAATATGTTCAACTATATTATCTAGATGATTCAAATAGTCGAAAATATTTGTACCGAATAAATACAATATTTCTTTAAAATTTTCCACTTATGTTGTGTTATTATGATTATGTTGTATTATTAAATCATTCAGTCATTTATTGTTTTTAGCAATGATGTAAAATAAATTAGCATGTGTCTATAAGTTAACAGTTTTCGCTTACGAACGGACAGCGCTTTTAACAGACACGAATATTTGTCTATTACACCTTCTAATTCGAACGTAGAAAATTTATGCTTTCATATCACAGTTAAGGAAACAGGATTACAAAATATAGATACTTTTGATTCAATTTTTTTTAAGTTTTACTCTCAATTGAGAATTTTGAAATTTGACTGATGTGTTATTTCATTTCAATCGATTATTTCATTGCCTTAAAGGGAAAATAGGAATTAATATAGGTAAATATGTGACAACAACTGTCACATAACATTTCTAAAGACTATCATGGACCAAGTCTCCAGTTACGTACCGTCACTCCAGGACATACCCATACTTTTAAATCTTGCGCCAATTTCTCTGGACGCAGTGCCCGCGAGCTCAAGTACACTTGTCACCTTGCCCGCGACCTTGACATGTCTGATGTAAACGAATTATCTCGTATAAGTATTGCGTATACTGTATTTCAAGACCCTGTATGGGAAAAGTGTTTCGCACAAGCTTCTCGAACTTTCGCACGCGCTTCGTAATGTTTTGCATTATATTCGGTAGAATGAAAACTGTTGCTGCTGTTTCAAACCCGGGAAACAAGAATAGGATGGAGACCTTATTTCGCGCACGGCGTGTTAAAAGTTAATTTATAACGCAGATGGATCCAAATTAGAGAGGCATTCCATTTTGAAACATTTTGAGAAACACATTCCGTTCATTACATTGTATATGTTTATAAATACTATTTCATTTTCTTTCGAGATGGAAGTAGGAATCGACACCTTCAAGAATTGACTCAGCACTAAGACGGATAGTCGTTGATACTGTCTACTTTTCTGTCGAATAACTCGTTACTCTAGGTGAAACGTTTCCGACGCAGATGATTTTAGAGATTAGCATCTGAGAAAATTAAGAAATCGGAATGGATACAGAAACTTAGATAAATGTTTTATTTAATACTAAAATAGTTTTTTACTTCCTCACTAGGTAAATATGGTAATAAATTAATCACATCCATGAATTACATTATTATATTGATAGGCAGAGGTAAAGCAAGGTAACGTTGTAGGAACAGCAGTTATTTTATTATATAGAGTACAGCGTCTGTAAATATCTCTAAACGTTCCCAAATTGATTTGGAGAACAAAAATAATCCTTAGACGTCACTTCACGACAATTGGTCAAATGAATATGTTCTTCCAAAGGTTGCGCATAAAGAATAACATCAGCTTATAATTCATACAACGTAAAAGATATCATGAATACGAACTAGGCACTATTATAAATCTTTATTGAAGAATCACAATGCAGTAGCATAATGAAACAAGTATATAAATACTTACGTACTTCTAATACTAATAAGCAGGGCTTGATTTCTGTCGGAACGCAACGGAACGGCGTTCCGGTACCTCGGGTTCTCGATTAAATTATATTATAAATATTTAAATTTTCTATTAAATTAATAATTAATTTTGGGGGTGTTTCGGAACCTAAAATTTTATAAATGAAGCACTGCTACATCATTATATAAATACTTATATCATGATATATCTTTATGTTAATTTTTCCGCAAGGAATAATTTCTACAGAGAAGTTGTCGAAGTTTGAATTAACCCTAAAAAAATCCTAATATTCACAGGTAAAAATCTGCTGACACATGAATACTAAAAATTCTGGAAGAAAGTAGTAGTGGTAGTGGAAGCCTGCTTAGAATAACTATTTTGAACTTACACTATTTAGTGGAAATCCTCAAAATGTGACAAGGTATTCAAGTTCATAGAAAGAAAGAATCACAGAACGTTTCCTCTATATATTCATCTGTTTATCAAAATTATTGAAAACTCACAATTTTGCAAACATGAAATAAAAAATATCGGAAAATAAATAAAAATCGGCAGAAAATTAGATTTATCATCTTCACTCATAGGATAAGGATTTGATCAAAAATAAGTCCGTAATAAATACAGTGGAACACAAAATCCATTTATTCAAGAGGTCGGATCCAGAACCCTGTCCAAAGTGCGGTGCAGCAGTCAGTACTTTCCACCTCATACTTGAATGCTCAGGTATAGATAATGTAAGGAAGATTCTGAAAATTGAAGGAAGCCTTAAATCATTGTTCACTTCCACGTTTGACAGTGTCAATATATTAGAACTATTAGAAATCACAAAATTGAGCAGTTTCATAAATAGTGAATATTTTAATAGTACACACGCTAAATTAAACATAAAATGTAATTTGAGAAAGTGTAAATGACTTTCACATGTTTATTTTGTTAAAAATGTAATTACCGAGTCTGTTTGTACTGTTGGATAATTACATGGGTCACTGATGACCTAATTGTTATAGAGCGAACTTGAATAAATAAATAAATTTAAAAAAGGAAAATATAAAATTGCGATTGACGGGGTTGAACGCCTTAGCCAAGCGCGATTGCTAGCACGCTCTTTCGCTAAGACGATATTTATTATGCTCAGAAGCGACTGAACAACTTGCCAAAATTTGCCAATTCTTCACTACAAGGAGGCGAAAAAGACTAAAGATTTTCGGAAATGTAACTGTAACAGTTTAGTTGAATTTTCCGACAACTCGTTTCTTTGAGATTAGATGCTAGCTAGTACTCCTTGCAAGAAGACCCGTAGCATAGACAGCGCGAGGGAAAAATCTGGATACAGGTTTTTGGGGGCGTACTAGTACGATTACGAGTAAATGGGGTGATAAAGAGACACCGTAGATCTGGAAAATTTTCCCGTAAGCACGTATATCAAATTAAGAGTCACAATTTATCAAGTTCACGAAAGTATTATGTATGATAATTTTTATTCTCAGTTCTTGACAAAATAAAAGGTACAGAGTTGCGAAACTGAAACAGATTGGTCGCCGTTAGTTCAAATCTCGTCATTCTCATCGTGTTTCACTGTGTACCCGCTGGCAGAGCATTGCAATGTGTAATGATGGTAGAATTTAGCACTTTAAATTTAAAAAGAAAATCATACATTTAAAACAAGGCTATAGCATTATAAAAATTAAGATTCAGCATTTTGTAACGTTTTAGGTAAAATTAGTATTAAGGGAGGACTCGGATAAAAAAATATTTTGATGCTTTTTAGATTTTCCAATTAATATCACGAAATAAGAGAACTAATTTAATATTGATCATTTGCGAACTTCAAAACATATAAAAGCGTCGAAGGCGTAAGAAGAAGCGCGTGCGCCTTGGATCTTCCTATTCTACCCGCGACCTCCGTAGAGCGAACTGAGGAAGCTGAAACCCATTGAAAAGACTTTGAAAGCTGAGGCTTTCAGGATAACTTTCTTTTTGTTTTTATTATTTTTTCTTTGTTTTGTCTGTAAAATCTTTATCTTAAACTAATAAACACGGCTACTTTCAAATTAAATGTGTTCAAACATCGATGTGTTTTTGTTCATGTCGAATCCCTAGTTCGAGAGCGAACACTGAGGAAAACATAAAATGCAATTAAGCTGTTATTTTGCTTATAGACACTACGTACGTAATTTCGCATTTTGCGATCAATTTTGCATTTTATTGCAGATTGAAAACCTTCAGAAATATTCTGCACGGACTGTCAAATAAACAATTTCTAATTTTTCCAATGTTAAGAGGTGACATTTCGCGTTTTTAGCAACTGCTAAAATCTTCCATCTCTAGCAATGGGGGATCGCCGGTTTCTGGGCCGGTGCGAGTGCTTCGAGCGGAGGGCGCACCCCGCAGCCAGCTCACTCCCCCAAGTGGCGACTGCGGAGAGCGCCTGGGGGCACGGCCGCGCGTTTTTTCCGCCAAAACGGTCTCGAAGGGCCGGCGGCGGCGGCGGCGGCGGTGGCGGCGCGCTTCACTCGGGGAGCCGCGCGGGCAAGCGGACGGTCGGTCGATGTCGTCGTCATGGAGACACCGCCTCCGCCTCTGCCACCGCCGCCGGCGGCAGCAGCAGCAGCAGCCGAGCGAACGCGCGCGCGCGCACGTGTCGCGGGCGAGATTCATTCATGAGCTTGTTACAGGCGCGCGCCTGCGGGCGCCGCCCGAGACACGCCCCGCGGGCGACGGCGAGAGCGAGGGCCGGGTGAGGACGTGGACAGGACCGGGGGAAGAGGGAGAGAGGGAGGGGAGGGAGAGAGGGAGGGGAGGGAGAGAGGGAGGGGAGGGAGACGGGAAGAGAGGGAGACGGGAAGAGAGGGAGACGGGAAGAGAGGGAGACGGGAAGAGAGGGAGACGGGAAGAGAGGGAGACGGGAAGAGAGGGAGACGGGAAGAGAGGGAGACGGGAAGAGAGGGAGACGGGAAGAGAGGGAGACGGGAAGAGAGGGAGACGGGAAGAGGGAAGGGAAGGGGAGAGGGAGAGAGAAAGGGATGGGTAGGGGGCAAGGGTGAGGAGGCTGGGAATGAGTGGGGAGTGAGACCTGGGGATGGGGGGATAGGGACGGAAACGAGGAGGAGGAGGAGGGAGGTGGCTGGGAAGGCAGAGGGACTGACGGGGGGCCCGGCCCGAGGGGGCGCGGACATGGGCGGCGCCGCATCGCAGCTTCTCTGACATCACGTCCACCGCGTGATCCACCCGAAGGTGGAGAGGGGGTGGGGGGAGTATTTCGATTTTCTGCGCTGTCAGAGTGGTCAGGCGAGGCAGTGTATTTGAAGGGCTGAGAGTAACTATATGAAAGTTGCTTAAAACTGTGTGTAATCATTTTCGCTCTATAAAAATAAATACATTATATACTCAAATGCACTACTTATTAATTTCTTAATAAGTACTAAATTATTTATACCTCAGTAAGCATTATTTTATGATCTTAGATTATATCTAGATTAAATTATTAAGATATAAAAATTGTTAGGTGTTGAGTATACAATACGGACTTTGAACATTTCTAATAATAGATTCATATATTTCTAGAAGTTATTTCACCGTTATGAAGTCAACATACACTTTTATTTAGATACATGGCTGGCAAATTTATGTAATATTTTTAAGACTTGAAAGTTACAGTTAAGCTGTTTTTAAAACTTAATAAAATTTTGACTGTTTGCAAGACTTCAAAGGAAGTTTTTTTCACTGATTTTGAATAAATTATATTTTTAACAAATAGAAAAAAGTTAATATTATTTTTGATAGTTAAAAATCGTCGGATGGAAATAAAAAAGCTTTTAAACTTTAGGGCTAAGCATTAGGATTTCTTAAACATTTAGTCCACCGGACACCACTTAGACATTTAGACACCAAGCTGCCGCTAAACGCCAAAAGGAAACGCTGGGCACCATGGGATTAATAATAAAACTAATGTTTACAGAAGTTCACACGGCACTAAATCTTACAAAACATTGTCCAATATCATTAAATCAATTGAAACAAAATTATCAAAACAGATGCATGCTCGCTGCTCGGATAATCACCTTCAGTGAATACCGCTTTTGATCCACTCAAACTTCAGTTAATTAGTGATTTCTGTTAATTACAAAGTTTTTCCAACTTTTGTAAACACTTCTAAATTTCGTGATATAAATTTTATTTCGTCGAACCTTACCCCTTACCCCGTCTTACCCCCTAAGTAAATCCTTAAGATATGTAGAACGTCTGTCATGTTTTTCAGTATTGTATCTTCATGAAGATGTTCACTAAAAGTTTACAGAGCAATTTTCTCGTTTACCTGTGAAAGCAGCGCACCCCAGTGAATATGCCACAAGAAGCAGATTGCAGGAGCGACTTACCTCTCTGACGAGCGCCGGCGCCGATGCCCTTGATCAGCCGTCCCCTCTCTGGCGACAGAGCTGCGATGACTTGACAGTCTCCCTCGGGGCTGGAAGCATTGGCGGTGGCTGGCGGCCTCCGATACTAGCTGCGTCCACTTTCAATGCTCATTCGTTCTGTCCGTTACTCACTACACCACAATACATTGTTCTCGCGTCTACGTGTGATACTTATTCACTTTTATTCGCATAGTGCTAGGTACGCGTACGCACATCTCTTGCCCCGTGAGCACATTTCCCTTTTCAATCGTTAATCTAGAAAAGTTACTTTTAGGTATTCGCGTCACTTATTACATTCGGTGTTCAATAAATGCATGTGAAAAGTTCATTTCTTGGAACATTTAAGCACTTATAACGGCGGTGATTTACCGGACTGTTTCATCTACCACAGGAAAGGGTTCACGCAGATGCAGCTCTCCATAAAACCTGACTGCATGTGAACTATTACGTCACGCGCCGGCCCTTTGACATGCTTCCAGTCACTGCGTGCTGAGTGGCTAACTGGGCAGCTCGCTTACGCGGTTTGGAAACTCTTTGCTTTCTCCGTTGTGCGACGCGCGCCATTACAGCAATCGTGGCATCATGGCTGTTCGGGCGGGCTTTGTGTATCGCATTCGCGATAGTTGTGCGGGGCATGTATTCGACGGAATCAGTCACGGCTCGTGGTTTTATAAATGGGGAAGGCTGCAAATGCATTACATCACATTGCTTGCATTATATTTCTAAACAAAATCTTTTCCGATTCACGCATAACAGAGTAGCGCTCCTACCGCATTTTGGGAAAACTAGTTGATTCTCAATGCTACTCGCTGAGCTGCACAGTAATGCTATCTGGTGAGTACGCCCTTCTTCAGATCCTACGCCCCACCCTTGAAGGCTGCTTGTCCACAGCCTTCGCCCCTCCCGTAAGCCTGTGCAGGGAATGCATGACATCACGCCTCCTCGTTTTACACAGGCCTTATGGCGGACTGAAGTGGGAGCCTAACGCTTTTGTCTTCCCTGTCACATGTTCAAAAGCGTTACGGACGACGGTTACCGAACTCGTAAACAAAAGTTTTGATATGATTATTATATAATGCAACTCAGAAATCCATTATTAATACATAAATACATTTATAAACTACTATTTTAAGTTTCTTTTGGGAGCGATGTCTTTACGAGAGGCTCCGCCTTACAGCTATTAATGACGAGCCGCACCTGGACGGAATTATTAGTAAACGCCGCGTTTGTGGTGCATCGTGCCATTACGAATGATACCGGCCAATTGAAGAAGAAAGATGCGTGAAGTATTGAAAAGAAGAATATGAAATAATGAATGTTTTAAAAATCAAGAACGAAGCAATAAGGTGGCAGTATGGACATTGTAAAAGGAATAATAATATAGAATGATACCTACATAATTCTTGCTTGTATTGTCTTCATGTTTACATATACAAAAATAATAACATTCGATTGTAATGTCATGCTTCATTCAACGCCGAACGCAGAATTACACCTCGGCAAAATATTGTGAATAACGTGGGTATCAGTGACAGTTTCTCATTCGACTCTAAAATTGATTCAACACCGGAATATATTCTATTTGAAACGCGTGAAATTAATTAATTTTCAAACATTTACTTTCATTCACATGGATGGTGGAAAATTACGAGTTTCACATTCAAAATGCACAATTTTCTTTTTATCTTCCTTTGGTAACAAATTATCATCAATTAAACGAATACGTATGGTATTAATTCTATGAATTCACAGTTCAGTTCTCATGCCACGGTAATACTTGTCGAGAGGGATAAAGCAGTCAGAATAACACATCTGCAATGGAGATCAGATTACAAGTCTGGTTTTGTTGCAAGCGCCAGCCGACTCTTCTCCATTGCAGTCACGCGCCCGCGCGCGCGCAAACATTCGCGCAAAAACAATCGCTTTCGCACGCGCTGCGACACGCGCTGGCGGTGCGGCGGGCGGCGGGCAGGAGGGCGGGCAAATCCCTTGTCGCGGCGAGGGAACACGGCCAGGGCTCCGGGCCACCGCGCAATTTCTGAAAGCCCGCGACCTCGGGGGCGGCTGGGCTGCGGTGGGGGATTGACCGGCAGATGAGGTGGCGCCGGCGGCGGAGCCGGTGGCGGAGCCGGTGGCGGAGCCGGTGGCGGCAGCGGAGGCGGTGGACGCGGCGGCAGCAGGGGTGGCGGAGGCGGCGGCGGTGTTGGCGGCGGTGCTGGTAGCGATGGAGGCGGTGGTGGTGGTGGCGGCAGCGGCGGCGGCTACGCTCGGGAGAGGAAATTGAGAGAAGGGAGGAGGTAGGATGAACGGAGGCGGAGCAGAAGAAGATGTGAGCGGGTGAAGAGCGGGACTCAAGCTGCAGGACCGGGACTGCAGCAGAGGAAGACTTTAAGTTCCAAACGTAGGCGATGTTGGGAACAGTCGGTGTTAAGAGAAGGGGTCAAAAGCGGGTGTAGGGTTGGATTTGAAACGTGATGGCGATGGCATGAACGAGCCTAATTGCGGAGGTTGTTCGGCGCGTTTTCAGAAAGGCTCATGTGAGTGAGTAGTTGTACTATGATGATCATTGGTGTCATAAGTGTATACTCGTTACATCGTGATAAGTTAGGGTGTTCCTCCTTCGCTAGAACTTGAGATACAACGCCGACCAACACAATATTAATTAATTGATTGACTATTTATTGTTTCCGGATTGCTAACGTATCTCCCACCAGCGGGCCACCGTCCAAGCTTGAACAAGCTCGAAATTCCCGACTGGTCTCCCGAAATGTGTGGTAGTGTAGTGCTCGAGAGTGTAAGTTTATGTACAGGGTGAGGATAGGAGAAGGAAGAGGAAGGAAAGGTCTCGCGCGGTCCTTGGCCCGTTTGTTAGAATACTACTCCGGCTTCGCCTGATATTAATTGGAGAAACCCTGAAGTTCGGTCAGTTCATCTGGCCGCCGGATGTCTTCTTCTTACAGTGAGAATATAACCTAGTATCACAGGTAGTTTCGAAAATTCGCCACTAATAGAACTCGAACCAAAGAACATCCTGATCAACAAAGCAGAAGATCAGGGCTGCTCAAGCAGAGCGAATCAGGAGCGCGGTGCCGTGTTGATTACCGAGAGCACGACACCAAAACCCGAGAGTTGCTCGGATTGGGTATAACCTCTGTCACAGTGTCCCGATAACTCTAGTCGCGGAAAAATAGAAGTCGAAACGAGCTCTTCGCAAATCAAAGCGTCCTCACCGCCATTTATTTATTTTATTTTTTTTGCAGCATGGGAAGGAAGGTATAATTTCCCAGATGGCGGCAGCTATGCCAAATGTTTAGTTAGCAATAACGTGCTTAATCACATGAAGTTTAATTTGCAACGACATTATACGGTTAATCATACTGCTGAATATGACAAGTACTCTACAGAAGAATGTAAGGAAATTTGCAGTGCTATGAGAACCAATACGTCTCAAGAAGTACGGTTTGGATATAGTTTGATGTTCCTATATTGTTTTAACAGTAAAATAACACAATATAAAAGAAGTTAATTTTATTTATTTCAAATTGTCCCGTTGGGAAAGAAGAATCTCTCCTTCTTCTCAAAATTAACAACAATGTCAAACGCTCACGAAATATCGAATTTTGGAGAATGTGTAGATGTATTCAGAGCAATGCGTTTGGAATTTGATATACGATTTACATATTTGTTTGATTTACAATTAGAATATAAAATATCTTCTACAGTTTTTTGTCTTTATATAGGCTTTTTTCTTGTGATTTTCAATAAGAAATAATTGATATGCAGTGTGACACTGAATTAAGAGAAACATGTCAAACAAACAAAAAATTATTAGAATTTTATGAGAACGTCACTCAAAAACGATTTCCAAACCTGCATCGAAATGCTGTTTGAATGTTACGAATGTAACCAAATGCTTCTTGAATGCTAGTACGATCTGGATCAACGTACAAATGTGAAGTAGCTTTACAGATCACAATGTGAAATGGAAGAAGAAAAATAACTGATTTCGCAATTAGTTCAATGTTTTATTTTTATCTCATTTGCTGTCAGTATTGCCGTTATTAGTTTATTGAGTAACATTTTCCGCTAACCTTTCGAATACTTTTTCATAATCAGCAGCATGATAAACTGTAAATGTCGCTGCAATTAAATTTCTGAATGTGCATGAGCACTCTTTTACAACTAAAAATTTGGCATATCTGGCGCAATCTGCAAAAAGAAATTTTTCTTTCTATGCTACAACGAAAATTGCATTTTTATTTTCAAATCACAAAAATATCTGTATAACAAGTAAATGTTACAAAAATATTTCACTGATCTTCTGTCGGCATATCCTTTCCCAGAGCAGTAAGACATTTTCAGTCCGAGCACTGGAAAATGCCCGCAAAAAACAAGACGCGACACACTCTGCCGCAAGCTGCCGAACGATAAAAGATGTAATCTGCCCCGTCTGCCGATAGAGCTGCTAAACAGAGCAGGGAGCAAACAGCGGCTCCTCGGAACAGATCGCTGGGCGGCCCTTCAGTACAAGAAACTACTGTTCTGCTGAGCTATCGCAGCTCGTTGAGGACGGGTCGAGGCGAGATGAGCGGGGAGCAAGTTAGTTTGTTAATGCCTTATTTTACGTGGCGAGACTCGGGCCATCAGGCCCGCTCTTCCGTCTGACCACGCAAATTTTGCTACGCTCCTTTCACCATCTAGCGGAGAAAGGACGTATTGTTGGGCGACGAAACAGGCGACTTGAATTTAGCTCAGAGGCTTCTTTTAGGCTTCAGGATTTTTTTTTACATGCAGTAAATCTACTACATGGGACAGACGGATTTACTTCTCTGACGGAAGGCGTGCGAAGGATTTTTCGCCCTTAAAAATCCAGGGCTTCGATCGGATTTGAACCCGCCAACTTGGGTACAACGGTCCGGTACGCTAACCGTTATACCACCGAATCCGCAAGAGGGAGCAGTGGCAGGAGCGGAGCAGAGCCCACGCGTTGGCAGGGCTTAGGCGCAGTGGGAGCCGCGCGTGCAACGCAAGCTTGTCGTTGGGCGCCGCGGCGCAAAACAGCGCAATTAGCCTCGCGACGCTGTTCACGGGCGCAGGGCCGAGCGGCGTTGCGCCGCTCTGGGGCGATGCGACGGGGCGATAGCCGCGCCGCGCCGCGCCGCCATGAGTAATTGGGCCAGCCGCAGGTCGCGCTCCGAGCACTCCAGTTAGCAGGCGAGAAAAAAAATGTTTAACGTACTCACCGTTGCATTGAATTCAACATCTGCGGTGCGCCGTGTTTGTTTATTCTGCCCCGCGCGGCACTGCCCGCCCGGTACTTTCCCCGGGAAAGTCGGTCTCGTTACGGGACCAAAGAGACCGGCTGTTTGTTGAACTAGTCTAGAAAAGCAACGAAGGGTATAAGAGGCGCCTGGTGTTTTGTTTGCAAACGAGCACAAAACCGTGAAACGTAGTTGTAGTCCCCAAGCGAGATGATGAAAATATTACTCGCTGTAATAAAGTTTATGGGGGAAATTTACAGTGTAATTTTCTGCTTTGGAAATACACTGGAAAACAGGGACGTAGAAATTCTAAATTATTTACTTTGCCCAGTCCAAATTATATATTTAACGAAATTAATAAGTACACCCTTCTTCCTGGTTTCTCTCCCCTGTAGTTATTTCAATACGTTTCGATCATATTGTTTGTTTTAGGAGACATTCTAATATCTTTATTTTGGATTTATGAAAGTAGAATAATCCCTATTTTACTCGTCAATTTTATCGTAGGAGGTTTTTTTCAATATAGCACTTATATAATCATATATACATATGAATCTGCAATACGTTTAACTCAGGTATCTGATTAAAATAAAAACCTTATCTAATTACGTAACCTGATGGTCGAAAAGGTTAAAACAAAGTATTTGAATAGAATAGGTATATTTTAAAACATTGCTTCGCTTTGTAGCTTTCTCATGCGTATAATTCAATTGCATGTGTATGGGTCACATATTTTTTATTGGGTTCCAATGAATCTCCTACTTTATTTTACAAAATGGTATTGATATTTTCAGTGTCCGACACAGAACTACACCCAATCATTGGAATATTTTTAGAACATTCCTCTATGGAATGCTTGCGTAGGATTTTATCAGGAGGGTTCCATCGTTGTCAAGAGAACTCTGTGAGTCGGGAATTCTCCGAACAAAGCAAAAAGCCCCCGAATGGTGATTCGCATCGTCAGCGTTGTGTCGCGCGTGTAACGGGTGCCCGACGACGAGACCGCTCGCCCGCCAGTTGCGACGGGATTCAACCCACGGCCCTCCTCGACAGCGCCGCCGCCGCTCCGCCCATTTGCAGCCACTGCACGTCTCCGCTTCGATAATCAGACCCTCCAAAGAATGGACCTGCTCCGAGCGGGCGGACGGGCGCGAGCGGACGCGCGGGCGGGAGAGCAACTGATGGACGGGGGCGAGCGGGAGGACGAGCGGGTGTTGGGGGAGCGGGAGAGGGAATGTTGATCGGGTGAGCGGTCGGGCGGAGAGACGAGTAAAGATGCAGAGTGACGAAGAGTGGTAGAGACGGAAGGATGGGCAGAGAGGCGTGAGTGAGACGGGCGTAGAGGGGCGGGCGAGTGTGCTGACGGGCGAGCGGACAGGCGAGCAGGTGGGCGGGTGAGGTGACGGGGGGGCGGGCGGGGGGGCGAGAGGGCGGGCAGAGGGGCGGGAGGGCGGGTGGAGGGGCGGGAGGGCGAGTGGAGGGGCGGGAGGGCGGGTGGAGGATCGGGCGGGCAGAGGGGCGGGCGGGAGGAGGGGTGGGCGGGTGGAGGGGTGGGCGGATGGGGGTGAGCGAGTGGGCGAGCGGGTGGGCGGGGGGGGGGGACGAGCGGGTGGGTGGGGGGCGAGCGGGTGGGCGTGGGGTGGACTAGCGGATGGGAGGGTTGGCGGGAGGGTGAGCGAACGGGCGGGCTATCGGGCGGGCGGGCAGTCTGGTGGGTGTGTGGGTGTGCGGGCGGAGAGATTGGCGGAGGGACGGACAGATAAACGGAGAGACGGGCAGAGAAGCGGAAAGACGGGCCAAGAGGCGGAAGGCCGGGGAGAGATGCAGAGAAAAGAGGAGAGTGGTGCAAAGATGGGCAGGGGGAAGAAAGTCGGGCAGGCGAGCCTACGAATGTTGTCATTCTCGCTTGGGTTTCCTCTCGACTCCCGGGTGGCTGACGCCACTGCGGTTGCTGTGGCTCGTTGGCGACTAACCCACTCCAACTTCGAACCACGACTCTTGGCGGTCGCATTATCGTCGGTTAAGTTGCGCTCATACGGTGGTAGCGATGGTACCGGCGGTAGCCACTTAAGGCCACAGTAGTAGAATGACTTTTTTAGTAAAATATGTAGTTGATTATTTCTCTCAGTGAGGTGGAGAGCATCCAAAAGCTTCATTCCCTAAATTTTGTTCTAATTGCTTCCTTTTGTACTTCTCATTTTAATAGTTAGTGCTCAGGATCTTACGTACCACCGTTATGTTGTTCTATGGTGACTTGGCTTCGTGGCTCGATGATGTGCCATTGAACAAAATGTTTTTCTCAACTCTTTTTGAAGTGTTTTACAGGGTATCCCGTCCAGTTGTATTTACTTTATTTTTATGAAATTCAATTGGTCGTCGCTCAATATTATTCCCAAGGTCTGCATTGCTAGGTTCAAACAACTAGGATTTTGGAATGTGCCAAGGGCATCTGTTAACAACTTAAAACAGAATGTGTGAGATTCCTATAGAAAGTTTCCAGATTCCAGGTGCAGATTGTATGCACAGTACAGTTGGATATTTGTTTTATTTGCTATATAATATATACAACGGAGAGTCCTAACTTTTCCGGTACGCGAGAAGAGCTAATTCGTGAATATTTGCAAGAAAATGAGATCATCATCTAATCAATAATGCTCTTCTCGAGGGACAGATTAATTTTTATAGTTTGAAAATCTTCATTCTCATGTACTGACTTACTGTGAGACACAAAAACAGTAGATTGTTTCGAGAGGTAAACTGCGTGATTGTTGTAATTAGAGTATTATAACTATTGTTACTAAGGCTGATAGCACATTTGAAGGAAAATACTAGAAAATAATAAAATGCAGTGTTTACTATGTTCCATGGGAAGGAAATGAAGTGTCCGAATTGAAGATGTTATCCAGGATAGTTATCCTAGGCATTTAGGTCACACGTTCATTCATTAAATCATCTGTCATTTCCATTCCGCAGACACTTCCTTTCGTTTGTTGCCGAAGTTTGAACCCATTCTGCACTCAACAGAAATACTCAAAATCTATTAACAATTCTGAACAATTTTTTTTACAAAATTAATAATTTTGAACTTACATTTAGTATTTCATTTTCACTATGACTAAACGTTGTTTGATAAATGCATTAATCCCCGAAAGAAGATAATAAACATTTGTTAGAAATAAATTTTAACCTTCCCTTCTTAATTATATTTCCAAGTCCGTCAACTATGAACTTAATTAGCTATTGGAGAGAATCAAAATGCATTTAGGATGAACTTTTTAGGACTTTCAGAAACATTTAATTGACACTCGTGAATTTTTCTGTGTGACCGATTTCGAAGTATTTGCAAAAACGGAAAGTGAGCATACGTAAATATTGCTCTAAGGGGAAGGACAGGGGGATACGAGTACATAAGACAATAACTTTCCTATTTGAAAAACACGTGTACATAATTTCATATCGGAATACAACTGTAGATTTTTATGAAAAACAAAAACAAACAAACAACCCTTCTTCATTATGTATAACAGAAAATAAAATCCATTATTTTAAAAAAGTAGCATAAGTTATGCTCGATAAAACACATATATTTTGGTGAAAACGCATAGAAATCGGTTAACCGTCCCAGAGATTACCCGGAACAAACAGGCAGACAGAAATTTTTAAAACGATTTAATTGGTTTTACTTAATCTAAATTACTATATGAGATTGTAAAAAGGCAGTTATTTTGAAAATACAAACACGCACCCAATCATTATAGATTACTCAAAAACTATTAATATTGTGAAAAACTGTATGCCTACATCTATTCACTTAATTCGCAATTTTTAATAAATAAATTGCATTAATAAGATCATACCTTGCTTCAATAATGAAAGATAAAGACGCGTTAGGAAAAGTGAAACATTTTTGAAAATTCAGTGATATTAATTAATATTGAACGTTTACATGACTTCACTTCTTATTGTATGATTGTGAGATGAAAGTGATGGGGGGTTGGAAGCAATTATAAAATCACTTTCATCAATTCATCTTTCCTATGACAGTAAGAAACTGCATGATATAATCAGACGAATTTTTGAAATATTTTTGAAATTTAGAAAATACCTCTCCAAAATTAAAATCTGTCAGTACTTGGCGCGACAGCCCGCATACGGGCCATGGTCTACCAGCAGCGCCCGGACTTCGCGGCTATGGATTAAGGGGGGTACGTGTGATTAGCAGGAAGGCATCCACACGCCGCTTTCTGGTCTTCTCAACCTGAGAAGCGAGTTTTCTCATCAACACACAGCATCATATACCGAGACATTGCAAGGAAATCGCGCCTTATAACCTTGCGGCGACCGGGAATCGAATACGGGGTCGCGTCACGGAACGCGAGCACGCTGACCAATGAGCTAAACCGCGAGGTACCCAAAATTAAAGTATCCGGTTAAAATTCGCAGAGCCTTAAGTTACACAAATGAATATCCATTTTGGAGAAAAATCCAGAGTATGGTTCAGGTGAAAGTGGTGTTCGCAGGCTTGAAGTGTTGCACCATTATTTAATATAATTTTGAACACTTCTGTCAAAATATTATTAAATTACTTTGGCAATATCGGGAGATTATACACACTGAGGCGAAAGAAAATTAATTTAGCCCTATAATCACAAGGCTGGTGTCACCAGTGACCCCAGAGTGAAATTATCACGTTTAAGTATTAGCAACCTTTAATAGCGCTGTCAGTCGGTCATTGTGTCTTGCATTCCAGTTATTCTGCTTCCGCCACGACAGTCGACTTGTGTATATTTTCTCCTCACGTCATTCTACAATATTTGACAACAACCATCTACAATATTTGACCCCACCTTGTAAATAATGTCACAGATTTTTCTAACAAGTGAGTATGCTTTTGTTGATGGGTTTTTTACTGTTAGAATGACAACGAATTCATCATAAGTTACCCATTTGTAAGAATAATTTGGAAGATTGAGTTTTATTTATTCTTTGCACCATGCAGTTTTATTACAAAGCAGCTCTTGTCAGTTTGAAAGTCATATTATCTACATTAATAATTTTCTAATATTTTATATTTGTAGTTTTGTATCAAGCTTTCAACAGTGTTCATTCTGAAGTTATTTTGTATGCTAACAACACCAAGTACGTCTCATAGGTTTATCTGTACGGAATTGTAGCCTTGCTTAAAAGTTGATCGATTTAGTAGTTTATATAGTTTGTTCTACAGCTTATTTTATGACAAATGATAAATAAATAAACTTTCTTTTCTATAAAAAAAAGATTGCATCGGTCATTGTTGAACATGAAGAAAAGAAAGAATATTTAAGGTAGGGTGGTGTCATCGGCGACCCCGCCTTGTAGTTACTATTCGTTGAAATGAGCCTTGTCAATCCAGGGTTAAATATGGGTGAATTTGCGAAAGTTATGGCTGAAAAATATTTAAATAATTTGCACGACAATTTTATTGGCTAAAAATATAATAAAATTAAATAACGGACATTACAAACGAAATTATTGTAGAAAGGTTCCAATTTAGCTTGTCAGGTTTGACATGAAAGTTATTTTTATGATTATTTAAAGGTATACAACAGTCTTTGTTATTTTATGAATCTTTCGCATACATCTAATAATAACCTAGTATTCAATAACTTAGTTATTAAACTTTAAACTAAACTTATTTTCATCACGATGCTATAATTCAAACAAATGTTACTTTTTATTGCTCAGCGTTTAGCATTCTATCCCATTTGGATTTTATTTAAATAAAATGTTCTTGCTGGGTAGTCAACTGAATATATATAACAAACTAAGAGAGTTTAATTATAATATACAGAGTGTGACGGAGCTCAATAATAATTCATAGTTGAGGAAGTTCTTGATTAACGAACTTCTGGTTACCATTGCTTCAGAGTAGCCACCCTTCCCCTGAGACTTCTTATTAAGCTGCCCACCAGTTGGAAAGAAAAGAGGAAATACAAGGGACTACAAGGGAATACAAGGGACTCGAGAGATAAATTCTTGAGTAATGTACTACTGGTACTCAGTAATTACAATATATCACTCGACAGTATTTCTTTCAATTGAGACGCGCAGATTTCAATATGATTTCAAGAAGAAAAATATAGAAAGTGATATACTATTTTTGATTCACAGAAACTGATGCTAATGATAAAAACTACCCAAACAATCTGTAGAATTTATATTGGAGTGTAATGAAATATACTCGTACATTAATTAATAAAATAACTAGCTGGTGTTTCGGTGTTTAGTACGTAGTTTATATTTAATAAAATGTACATGTTTTATGAGACGAAAACGGGAAGAAAGCTGCTTAAAATCTTAAAAGGTTAAGAGAATCGTTATGAATTACTGTAATGTGTAGTAAATTGCACAAACAACAACGTTTAATAGAATAATTAATTAAGGGTATTTCAAAAACGGAGTGACATCAGAAACAGAACAAATAGAATTCACCACGCGTAACACGCTCCATAGCGTGTTGTTGAACTATTGGAAAGAATAATGACCACTTGTCGTGGGTACGAAATAGAAATTATAAATGACAGAGTATCTCTCATATCTATTTGCATGCTTGACGGGCGTCTCGTAAGAGAGAAACATACTTCTAGCACTCTCGTGAGTTTTCTATTACGTTCTCCTGTTGTTACGTTCTAACCATTTTGCATCGTTAGACTTCATTACTTCACTTTACGGTTTTGTCACCCTCCCATTCCTTTCCTGAACACCGCACTCTGCCAGGCGTTCCGTTTTGGGGGTAATGATTGGTTTAATCGATTTCAGTTTACATTCTTCCTTTTCCTCGTCATTAATTACAACTTTGGACTTCGATTTCATGTAGCAAGCGCTCCCCCTCTTTCCTCTCCCTCTAGCAGTGAAATAAATCTGGAGAAAATCCATTGGTGATGTTGAGATTAGTCAACTGTTCGAGCGAATCGTAGTTTGCGTGTTGCATTGGAGTGTCTCAGGGACTCGCTCATTATAGCATCTCATAGCGGATATTGACACGGTATGTTTAAATTGGCCAATGTAATAAGAATATTTAAGAGTTATTAACAATCCTTCTGCCTCGTTGAAACTCTCGCCAAAAGTAAACGCGTACCCTTTAAAACGCCGATTTCCAGTATTTCTCTAACAGTTCCAAGGAATATATATATTGAGAATAGTTCATAATAGTTATTACTGATACAAGTGGTCAAACTGACATTTTATTTTGCGAGTAGAAAATGTGATACGAGACCCACCCCGCCCGAGTGACGCAATCCTACGAGTAAAATGAAAACTTTTACTCCGTGTGTCATACACCATTTCTTAGACAGCCTTACTGACTTTCGTCTCATTTTATTTCAATTGTACAAATCTCTTCATTGGAAACTACGTGACATTAAGGTTGGTAGTAGCTAATGCGAGCAAATAAAATAGTTTGTTTTGTTTGTTGCATTCACATCTGAACATTTGAGCATCACTTTTAGCACGCTGTGCATGCCTTAATCGTTTTACTAATGGCTCTCTAAAAGAGTTATTTATGATGCGCATGGTAAAAGTAACATTGCATTTATTTGTGAGAAGGAAATGTTGCGATTCGAGGTCGATAGGTGAAGTGGCGCAATCCTACGAGTAAAATAAAATCACTTTTACCACGTGTGTCATACACTAATGACAGCCTTACTGATTTTTATTTCATTTTAATTCAAGTACACAAATCACATAATGATACATTATGGCCAGTAGTAGCTGATACGCCCAGACGAAGTTGCTTGTTTCCTTTGTTGCATTTACAAATGTATCTGAACACATCAGCATCGATTCAGTTTTAGCACTAGTGCTAAATATGGACTTTTAGCACTACGCATGCCCTAAAAGAACTACTTTAACTTATGGAAGTCTAAAGAAACTATTACTATCCAATACATGGACACTCAAATCAGAAAGATATGTTATTCTTAAACTAAGATTTAATCACATAATTTATACCAGTTACCTGAACTCTGACGTCTCCTATTTCAGCTGCTCCAAAGTGCAACATTCTTTAATTGTCTTACTCTAAAACGTCTTTGAACAGTAAATTCTAGTCACTGAGTTTCATCATGTTTCTTTAAATGAATTGTGCGTCATGAACTTTCCAGTGTGGTGCCAACTTCTACTGTGCTACTGTGACAATGTACAACAGAAAAATATTACAGTTATTAAAACATACATTTGCAACAGAGGGCTAAGTTGACTTCATGTTCACGTTCATAAGACACTTCATGTTCTGTATGAAGGAATGAGATAAGGCTGTATACTATCATCTCATTGTTCAATTTTTATCTGATATGTCTTTTCTCTAAGGCAACCCAAAATTTTAGGATTACTTATTATATGTATTTATTTTGTGTTATTGGGTCGGTAGTTCGACTTCGCAGACCAGCTACAGGTGTCCCCCATTACTGGGCCTAGTTAAATTCCCATGCTTGGGGGTAAGGGCGGCATGAGGTGAACATAACGTATTCTCTTCACCGTAACTAGCAAGATCCGCCTGCTTGAGCTTTTCTTCGTCACACAGTTACAGAAAGGGGAGGATTTTAAAGGAAAGATACAACTCTATTTTTGCCTTGACCGGGAACCGAACCCGAGATCACAGCACGGGAAGCTAGTATGCTGCCCATGAGTCATCCCAGAGGCTAATTATTATAAATATAGAAAATATTGGTCTACAAATACCTTGAACGACAAAAATTGAAAACTAAGAAGTGCTATTGAATTATTTGAATTGCAATTATTGACAAAATAAATATTTTTAGCATATAATACATGGCGATCACTATCACTTTCATCGCCTAGAAGTAGTGAAACATCTATTGATCGGGAAAGGTTCGAAGAAACTCGGCTACTTGGGGAACAAGAAATGTGCGAGGATATCTGAAAGAAGTACACACGTGCAAATATATTCGAAGTTCTGAGCAATAGTTCCAGACGGCACTCTGGCATAGGCTGTTCTAAGCAACTCTCATGCTTCTGCAGAGTCTCTGATCGGGAGGACCTGGTGTTCGAGTTCCGACGGTTACAAGATTTTGGACACTAGCTAGTTGGCTGGGACGAGATCAGCCGATGTCTCGAGGAGAATACTGGCGGTCGGTTGCTCCAGTAGTTTTCAGTGTTTTCTCCGATCAATGCCAGGAGAATGCCAAAACAATACCCTAACAAACGGGCCGCGGACCGCGCGCGATGTTTCCTTCCTATTCCTTGTTCTATCATCATCCCTTACTTACCCACATTTACACTTACATGCACTTTACTTTCACACACATCGGGAGAGCAGACGACGAGAAGCTTAGAGATGGTCCCGGTTGAGGCGGGGTTCTGCGCTGGATATCACTATCTAGCGGGGGAAGATCGCTGCCACCGACCATGATAAAATCATGCACTAAACTTACAGGAATAATGACCCGAGCAGTTGACACGCTCGTAAATACGAATTAATCAATCAATAAATCAATTCTGATGGCAAAGTTTTATGGGAGAATTCTTCAAAACTATTTTCGTGTTTCTACAAAACAATCAAGAATAGGAATAAAATAAAATATGAACTTTTGTACCTCACGCGTAATCCATGATGTGCTATAATTTTCATCAATCATGTAAATGTCTACATAAATTATGTAACAATTTTGAATAAGAATTTAAATGTTATAAAACCGGATCAAATTTCCAAATTATTGCATATCTCTGATACCTAGCAAATGAGCAAGTTAAATATTGTTGGATACTTTTGAAAGAACGTATTTTTAGAAAAGACTTAGAGAAATTGACCATATATTTAAGATTTTAAATTTTAAGTTTTAATTTTTTAAGACCCTTCAGCAGTTTCACCACCATGAATTACTACGAAAAATTTAAATTTAAATTTAAATGGATATTAACAATATTAAGTCCATGATTTGATTACAAAAATATTGAATGCGTTCTTTGTAATACTTCTAAATAGTTTATGGTAAAAAAAGTTCTACTCACATCCACTCCAATGGTAAGCATTTATAAGGGACCTTCGAAAGTGGTTTGATGCGCGAAAAGCTATTCCCTCGAATGTCGTTCGCGTAACAGCCGGATTTTCAATCACATTTTTGTCTAAACACAGTCTGAGAATTTACGTTTTTCCGATAGAAGCTAAAGGCATCGATTTCTCGTTGGAGGTGGGAGAACTGTTGTAACATTCGACAACACAGCACTCTGTTCGGGTGGCTGCACGTACAGTTGTGTGGATTAGATGTGCCTCCTTTTGATTTTCAGAGCTGGGTTTTTTCCGGCTAGATAACCGTACGGTAGACTTAGGAGATCCGCTAGTAAATTTTTTTCATTGTACCTAATGCCATTATTTAACATTCAAAAAGTTTTGAAGTGAGTATCATAGAATTCTTTACTATTATGTCTATGTTTTAATAGTTAAATAAACAATAATTGTAAAGTATTAAAATTCAAACTTTCGTGCTCTTCTGAATTTTCATGAGGTCATAAGATTAATCAAAATCATTGATGGATTTCAATGTATTCGGAATTGTTTGGATTAACATGTAAATTTTTAAAAACATTTTCCTTTGATTCTTTTACTGCATCTTGTGAAATAAGAAGTAAATTATTTTATTATCCTGCTTGACAGTTTCATTTTTTACTTTACTGTTCCCTTTTCTTAGATAAAATCAAATTTTAAATTACCTGATTGTTTAAAGATTTTCCCAATTTCCATCCACATGATATGGAAATCACTGTGAACATTTTCGAAGCACATGCAGTAATGTCGCGTCCGCAAGCACTAACGCCTGTGTCACATGAGCGGGTCAGTTACAGTTTCCCTCTCCCTCCTCTTGCTCACCACTCTCCACTCATCGTGTGTCCACCTAAACGCCCAGATGTGTATCTCGTCATAATCCTGTGTTCCACGATCCCCGGGTGTGCTGGCGTCATGGTGTCGCGTTGACAATCGAAACAACCTCATACTGCGGGAACCTGCGCAGCGTTACTGCACGGAGCGGTCATTCGGACCGCGGATCCGCTGCGGGCCGGCATATCTGGAACGGCCTTATTTTCGTTGGCAAAACAGGACTTGTCAAATATGCGCTGGCGGCGGAATGAGTTTGTAACGACAGCCTGCGTTTTAGAGCTCAGCATCAATAACGAACATTTCGCTTCTGCGACAGGCGCATTTCTGGTTGAACACCGTGATCGATAACAGGTTTACGATATCCCAACATTGCACTAGAACATAGGGAATACATTCTACTTTTTCATGGTTTTGTGGGAATAGGAGTAGTGGCTTTTACAGACAAACCACGTCATTGTCACGAAAACATAACTCACACCGGAAATAAACACCGTTCAAACACAAACAAACAAAACACAAAAGTCCAATAAAGGGAAGGATTCATTGAAAAAACACGAATATTTTACTCATTGTTTATGTTGCAAGTGAGATGTTCTCAATTTACTTCTTTCAGTTAATTAGATATTTCATAAACAATGATCTCGAACTTTCATTACTGTGAAAAAGTTGATGTGTAGATATAATGATGTATATGTGACTCGTGTCTTAGAAAGATACAAACTGCAGAGGCATTTAATAGGCTCAAAGATCGATTTTTGCCCATGAACGTATGGTGAGAAATATCTAGTAACGAACTTGCACAGGAGTCATTAGCCCCTGATTCGTAGGCAAAACATCTGCCCCTCTTGTTAGGCAGGGACATGAAATCTCTTTGCACCAGAACATGTATCTGCCAAACCCTACCAAACACCAGTACCCGAAGAGTTGCTTGCCTGCCAAGGGCAAACGCGACCGGTATTCCGTTTTACGGGATTTTCCACCACATATTCATTGGCAAAAAGGGATCGTCTACTCCTAGCGCTATACGTTTGTTAAATTTATTCTGAAATCTATATATATATATATATATATATATATATATATATATATATATATATATATATATATATATATATATATATATAAAAGAAAGTCGTGTTAGTTACATTATTTATAACTCAAGAACCGCTGTACCGATTTGGCTGAAAATTGGTGAGCAGGAAGCTTAGAGCCAGGAGACGGACATAGGATACTGTTTCTCCCGTTCGACAGCGTTCCTGTGTGAGAACGCACGTTTTTGCACGTTTTTGCACGTTTTCGCACGTTTCCGCGTGATTTCGCGAGTTTTCGCACATTTTCGAGGGTTTTCGCACGTTTTCATGCGTTTTCGCACGTTTTCACGCGTTTTCGTATGTTTTCGCGCATTTTCGCCAACGTTCTCTGTGCAGAAGCGTTCTGCAGCGGAGAACAAGCAAGCAATCAAGCAAAGATACAAATGAAGCTAATAAAAGCGTGTTAAAAAGTGAAGTATAATTAGATAGATTTTTTAATTATCTATGTAATATCAGAGCGTTTTTTTGAAATTCTTCTTTGTTTGAGAGAAAAACACAAATCTGCAATTGCTTTATTATCACGAATGCAACAAGGATAGTACAGTTTCTCACAGTGAGTGCGACGCGAGATGGGACCGGCTGTTAAGGCGGAACAGAGTTCGCCGGGTCAGCTAGTATCTGTATAAAATACGACGCACATTCGTTTCGTTTCCTTTCAACTTTCAAAGCAACCATTCATATTCATGAATGTTTAAGATTTTTTCTTTTTTAATTCATCATTGACGCTCCTAAAACTTCCATCTACGAGAAATGGACCACTTTCTTGATGTAGATAACTTAAATAACTTTCATTTGTCACAGTAAGTTTTAAAATTGTTGCATTATTTTTGGGCGCATGGAAATATTGCACAGAGTAGGAGTTTTGAGAGATTTTAATTTTAAGAACACAAAGCAATTTGTGAGAATTTTTGCTGAATTCATCTTAGAAAGAAATAATAAAAAAATTGAATGAAATTTGAGATTTTAGCAATAGAAATTCTTACGAAATTGATTTTATAAATGTCTTCATTTATATTGTGTTAGCTAGTTTTATTAAGACCTATTAGATAATATATTTCATCGTAGCTTAGAAAAGTGAAAAAACTGTAAAGTGTAAAAAACATTTTTAACGTCGTGATAAAAATTGATTTGGATTCGAAATATTTGAAACGTTCGGTTATTATCCCTTTTCTTCGAGGAGTCCGAGACTGGTTGGCCATCAAATTTATACATCGGCCACGTTACTTCTATAAGCCTTAGCTTTGTTCCACATATCCTTTACAACCTAACGAACCTTCCTCAGAAACCTCTGCATAATCAGGGCATCGATGGGGGAACAGTGATCCCAAATGTGCTTTAGTGGCTTCCCGTTAATATTTTCGAAGTTCATTTATTGTCTTCTGTAAAATTGAGAAGAAAATAATTTTATTGTCTCCTTTACAGCTGAAACCTTCGATTAAGCTCTTGATTCGCTTGTCAGTGTTTTGGTTTTGAGTTCTCATTGCACCTGTACGGCGATCTTTAATAAAAATCCAATTCGGGACTGATTGACACTTTTCACTTGTGGTGGGTTGGCACAGCGTCAATCAAACCCATCCTGACTAACAAACATTTCCACAAAATAAAACAATTTTTCTGATATGTAAATAAAGGTATCCAAAGTTTTTTATGACAATCATTTATTTCAGCAATTGCACAACGTTTCGTAACTAGTTTTGTTACATCATCAGGTGCATAGCAAGAGAACTACTATCCCATTGAATTCCCACTGCAGTACAACAATCGAGGAAACATTGTTCTACTACAGTAGGAATTCAATGGGATAGTAGTTCCCTCACTATGCACATGATGTAACAAAACTAGTTACGAAACGTTGTGCAATTGCTGAAATAAATGATTGTCATAAAAAAACTTTGGATACATTTATTTACAAACATATATTGACAATCAAGAAGAAATATTAATTTTTCTGATACTTTTCTCCACATCTAGGGAAAAAGTAACAGTAGCGGTCACATTAAGGACATTTTATTTGTCTCAAATTCTGAAATTTCTAAAATAGCCAGTTTTTTATTTGTTAATTTTTGGTTCATTTATTCTCAATCTTAGATTTTGTTCCAGTTGTGGCTCTTTAAAAATTACTAACTTTTGCTAAAGATCAGATACTCAAATAATGACCAGTCGAAATTCTATCATCTCAACATATCTGGTACAAAAATTATTATTGTTCAAAATAGTTCCTACTGCATTACTGCAATATCAATATAAATGATCATTGCAACTTATTATTTAGATATACAATAATGGAAAATAAATTATATTCATTCTTCATCACTAGGAAGAATAGCTCCAAGCTCTGCAAGTTTGAAGCCACTGGGTAGCCTTTCAATCTTATTTTTCAAATTTGTGCTTGAAGAGGCCAGTACTGACGCAGTGGACATTACTGGTGTTGTTACCATACTACCTACAATTTTGATAAAATACAATTTAGTGTCCTTTCTGATATATTTTTATAAGTAGAGACATGTCTTTTCAAAAAGTACTAACATTTTCACGGTATTTCTATGTATGTGCTGTGTTATGTGTTTGTGTTTCGTCACACTGCATAGCAACGCAATAGGTTAACTGAGTGGACCATTCCACCGTTCGTGATGTGACACGAGCGGACGGTACATATAAGGCCGTTTACACATTTCAAGCAGTAGTCGCAACTGGGCACAGTCCGTCGGGATGGTGACATGGTTGGGAACCCGTCTCGGGGGAAATTATTTCCCTTGAGTCGTTCCTCTTACGACAAGGACGATTTATACTTTGCAGATACGATAGGGCTTTCATTTTTTTGCATCAACTGGTGATGTTAGGTTTTCTAATCATTCTCTCCTATCATTCAGTTACTTTTTAATGCTTTTTTCTCTGTATCTTAAACGTGCAAATTTACCTTGCTCATCTATTGCAAATTTGTTATATCTTTAGCGTGGAACTTGAAACAATTAATACAGATTACCTTCTCAATATTCCAAAAAAGAATAAAATCATTTTTATTTAAATAGACAAAAGCCTGATTCAGTGAAATATGTAATTTTGATACTACTAAGACCGTTGTTGCTGCTAATGGGAAGTTGTTCTGTAAGAATCACCGGTTATTAACATTTTTGCATTTATTTGTATAAATAAATAAAAATGACTCACACTCTCACGAGGGTAGTATGCCAATCTACTCCACGATACTGGCAACCAACTCCACAAGTGGACACTAAAACTGCGGTAATCAAAGCTTAAATCATTCAGTACTCTAATAAATGTGTTTTGCTTTGATACAATTACTCTTGTCTGAACTAAACGTAAGTTGCGTGCAAAATTAAAAACAAGGAACTGTTATCCCGAGAAGGAATATTGTAGATTCACTTCTGCAGGAACATGGGGAACGTCAACAAGGACCTATTATAAGGTCCGGAACGTATTCAATTCAATTCAATGATGCATTACTATCCGCGGCGATGATCAATAACATTAGGATTGTTGTTTCGCCTAACCACGTTAATTTCGCTACGCTCCTTCCACCATCTAGCGGAGAGAGAAGGTATCAATCGAGCGATGATACAAGTGATATAAATTTAGCCCAGAGGTTTGTTTTAGGCTTGAGGATATTTTACATGCAGTCTACTAAATGGTGCAGATCATGGTGCAGTCTACTACAAGGAGTAAATCTATTACGAAGGACAGTCGACTTTACTTCCCCTCCGCAGGAAAGCGAATGTATTTACAGCGTCGTGGCGGAGTTGTTGCTTTACTACACGTGTTAAAACGTGCTATACCCATTTGACCAATAAAACAGATACTCTCGTTCGTGCCACTATTCCTTTGCTTTCGTTCGCTGATCTCGCCGTCGGGAGCCAATAAAAGAAAAAGTAGCCCGTGGAAAGAGTACGATAAGGGATAAGACCCACATTTTCTAATGAGTACACTTCAAATTATCAAATTAAATTAAAAACCATCTTGGGAACAATTCCACCTACCGCCTACCGGCTAAACCGGCTCAAGTAGAGGAAGCAAGTACGAATGAAACGTGATTTCTCCAGCTACTCACTAATTTGGCGAGCATGTCATGAAATAGAACTTTTTCCCCGCGCGCGTCACCACATTTCGTTGGCAGCATTGATCTTCGCGACGGAAACTAATCAGCCGTCGCGTCGCGCGCTGTTGGGATGAAGGCGCACCGCGTGTCGGCCGCGCGAGCGCCGAGAGCCGCCCCAACGCGACGCGACGAGCTCGACATTCCCAGCGCCCCGGGAGAGCGCGCGCACGTGCGTTTGGAAATTGTTTTCGTGTCGGGAGCCTCGCGGCGCGCAGGGACGCCGCGGCGGCGGTAATGCAGGTCGCTCTGTCACACGAAGCTGCAAGAGGGGGATTGTGACGGCCACTGAAATGTTAGCGATTGGAAAGTTGGTGGTAGAGGAAGGAACGGTTCTCGGTCTGATTGTG